>JABUQX010081980.1:0-37500 GCA_015478945.1 Trachelipus rathkii
ACCCCTGGCAGGACACCACTCTTCACTATTTCCCATGATGATTTATTCCCATTTAGTTGTACACACACTGTTTTCTATTTCGCAACCACTCTTTAATCCAACCATGTACCACTCCACCTATACCACATTGCAATAACTTTTTCATCAGCCTTATGTGGGGAACCTTATCAAAAGCTTTACTTAAGTCTAAATATACAATATCAACTGGATCTCCTCGGTCAATGCAGTCAGTAATGTATTCCATAAATTCTAAAGGTTTGTCTGACATGACCTACCCTTTCTGAAACCATGCTGGGAGTCATACAATACCTTGTTATCTTCTAAATATTTCTCTATATGACCTTTCAGTAACTTTTCCAGAACCTTTACAACCAGAGATGTTAAACTAACTGGCCTATAATTTCCCAAATCTTCCTTACTACCTTTCTTATAAATAGGCACAATATATGCTGTTTTCCAGTCATCTGGTACCTCACCAAATGTTATAGATCGCTTAAAAATCAAATACAGTGCCTTTGCAATGCTGATACTACCCTCTTTCAGAATTCTACCATATATCCCATCAGGCCCTGCAGCTTTACCTGGATCAATATGGTCTAATAAACGTTTAATATCTTTTACATCAAATTCAAATTCTGCAAGTCTATTTGTTACATGCATACAAGAACTATTAGTCTCTGAACTATTATCTAATCTTTCCTCTGTAAACACTGAAGCAAAATAAGCATTGAAAATGTTGACCAACTCCTTATCTGAACTCACTAAATTTTCATCAATTTTAATTGGACCAATTGTCTTACTCTTACTTTTAAATTTATAAAAACTAAAAAACTTCTTCAGGTTCTTATTACTATTCCTTGCTAAATTAATTTCTACCTCTCTCTTTGCCTTTCTTATTGACTGGTTAAGTTCATTTCTATTTTTCCTATAATTTTCTAAATCATCTTCCCTATTACTACCCTTGAATATTTTAAAACATCTGCGCTTTTCATTAATTTTCTCTCTTATCTCTCTATTCCACCAAACAGGTTTTCTCTTCGCCACCCTAATGGGTTTATCTTTAAAACATACTGACTGAATATTCATTAAAATTTGTTTAAAATGTTTCCCACATGATAAAACAGTTTTGGTCTTTAAACTCTTTATCCCAGTCAGTTATACTAAGCATGTCTCGAAATTTGGTAAAATCGCCATTTCGGAAATCTAAGATCTTTTCCTTATTAACTTGCAATTTGGGCCCAGATATCACATTCATATTAAATCTAATTATATTATGGTCACTAAGTCCTAAATTCTCCTCAACTCTAACTTCATCCACCATACTTTCATCATTAGTTAATATTAAGTCTAATAGTGCATCGTATCTTGTGGGTTCTTGGACCATCTGGGTCAAAAAGTTATCTAGTATACAATTTATGAATGCAGAACTACTACGGTCCATATTAGACAAGGAATCCCAATGAATGCCAGGAAAATTAAAATCACCCATTATGACTATACCTTTTCATTACTGTGGCATGCTGTCTCAATTTCTTTCACAATTTCAACATCTAATTCTGGACTCTGGCCAGGAGGTCTATAAAATGCCCCTATTCTATATGATTTATTGTATATAAGGATATCTACCCACACTGATTCAATATCATGATTAATTTTAAAGTCAGTCATTAGTACAGATTGAATATTGCTTTTAATATAAAGCGCCACACCACCACCCTTCTTTCCTCTACGCTGGTATAAATAAAGTGAATATCCCTCTATTTCATATTCCTGAAAGGAGTCTCCATATAATTCTTCATTAACCCATGCCTCAGTTATGCAAATAATATCTAGATTCTCATTTATGGTATAACTAATCAGCTCATCTTTTTTATTTCTAAGGCTATGAGCATTTGTGTAAAAACATTTGATACTCGAAATGCTGTTATTTTTATTGCTATCATCATTATTTAAACCTGTAACAACATTAGTTTTATTTATCTCCCCACTATTACAGTTACCATTGCTATTATTTGTATCCAGATTTAGCCCACCACCCCCAACTTTACCTAGTTTTTTGATAAACAAGTCTCCAAACTGGTACTGAAAAGCTCAACACCTTTACGACTCAAGTGAACTCCATCTGCTGCAAAAAGATCTTTATCCAGAAATTCTCTCCACAAATCCAAAAACCTAATATTTTCTGAAAAACAATTTCCTAACCCTTTCATTTACACCTAAAGCCCTACTTCCCCATTCCTGACCTGCACCTAACCTAGGTAAAATCCAGAAATCATGCACCTTCTTCCACTAGCTTTCATCTTCTGAATCAATCTCCTATAATCTGCTATTAATTCTTCTGACCTTCTATGCCCTATATCATTTGTACCCACATGCACAATCACCTCTGAATCAACATTTGTAGAATCAATCTCTCTATCTATCCTATCCACGATATCACTCACTCTGGCACCTGGATAACATACTCTCAATCGTTTCTTTTTATTCTTAGTTTGAAAAGTCCTATCTAGGTATCGTATCATAGAGTCTCCAATTAGCAATTTATCAGTCTTCCCTTCAGAAAACTCAACATTACCATTGGCACTCTCTGATCCCTCCCCATCTGGAAGACAGTCGAACCTGTTACTGCAGGTCAAAGGCTGACTGACTTTCGAGATCCTCATCTTTAAATCATTATTTCTAGTTTCTACAACTCTATATTCATCTGCAGACCTATTATACCCTACTTTATCCTTTTCCCTCTCATCTTCCTGCCTAGGTGAATCACTATTCCTGTCTACCCCTATATCCCGCTCCCTCCTTGCCTCGACATCCCTACTAACCTTTTTCCTAACACTTCCCTCCTTTCTCAACTCAAATACTTCTTTCTTTCAATCCATTCACATTTTCACTCAGTCTTGCAATCTCCTTCCTTAACAACACATTCTCTGCATTCAAATCACAAGCAGGGCATCTATTCACATATTCACCTCTTACAGTCCCACAGATATCACACAGAGCATACATACTTTATTTATTATTAGCTTACTAACCTGTACCTATTATTTTACCAACTACAGTATACTAAAGCCTAAGAAATAAACTACTCTCTTTAAAATAGGTTAAAAATTTAAACAATTTATTTAGCTTAGCCTAGGCCAGGGATATATAAAAGTTATAAGGTAGGCTTAACTGTAGTCTGTGACTGGAAAACCTAATTTAATTTAAATTATCACTAAATTAAAGTAACAATTAATAAAGACTGTATTTAAATACAGAAAGTCTATTTAAGAATCCAAATAAACCCAGACACAGAAAACAGTAAAACTCTTACCTATGTTAGCCTAGGGTTAGGCTATCAAATTTAAATTATCACAAAATTAATATAACAATTGTTAATGACTGTAGTTATATACACAGCAGTAGTGTAATTAGAAACACAACACTAATTTGTTTACTAAATTCACTTTCAAATACACAAATTATATTAATAAAATTGGAGAGCAAAAATTAACACAACCTCACTCACTGGTCACTCACTACTTGTATCATGTCCCCTCTGAGAAATCGCCTTTCTACAGAAAACATTCCTAACTCCTTCAGCCTCTCCTCGTAGCTCTTACCCTCAAACCCAGAAATCATCTTTGTTGCTCTACGTTGCACTCTCTCTAGCATATCTAAGTCTTTCTTTAAGTAAGGGGCCCAAACTTGTGCACAATACTCTATTATTGGCCTAACATAGCTATTATATAGTTTACTTATTACTTCCTTGCTCTTGTAAACAACATTGCGATTTATTATGCCCAGCATCTTATTAGCTTTATTTCTAGCTTCCAAACACTGATTAGCTACTTTCAAATTACTGCTTATAATCACACCTAAATCTTTTTCTTGGTCCACAGACTCAAGCCAATCCCCATTCATATCATAGTTAAAACTTTTATTTGAGTAACCTAGGTGAAGAAGAACCTTACACTTTTTACTATTAAAATTCATTTGCCACTTATCTGCCCACCCAAGAAGTTTATCAAGATCATTTTGAATCTTTATACATCCCTCACTATTCCTAACTGAGGTGGCCACTTTGGTATCATCAGCAAACTTAGAAACATTGCATTTAAGTCCCTGGTCTAAATCATTTATATATATGAGGAACAATAGTGGCCCCAGCACTGAACCCTGTGGGACATCACTCTTCACTATTTCCCATGATGATTTATTCCCATTTAGTTGTACACACTGTTTTCTATTTCGCAACCACTCTTTAATCCAACCATGTACCACTTCACCTATACCACATTGCAATAACTTTTATGTGGGGAACCTTATCAAAAGCTTTACTAAAGTCTAAATATACAATATCAACTGGATCTCCTCGGTCAATACAGTCAGTAATGTATTCCATAAATTCTAAAAGGTTTGTCTGACATGACCTACCCTTTCTGAAACCATGCTGGGAGTCATACAATACCTTGTTATCTTCTAAATATTTCTCTATATGACCTTTCAGTAACTTTCAGACACAGCTATAAATGTTAAGCTAACTAGCCTATAATTACCCAAATCTTTGCTAATTTTCTTATAAATAGGCACAACATATGCTGTTTTCCAATCATCTGGTACCTCACCAAATGTTATAGATCGCTTAAAAATCAAATACAGTGCCTTTGCAATGCTGGTACTACCCTCTTTCAGAATTCTACCATATATACTATCAGGGCCTGCAGCTTTACTTGGATCAATATGATCTAATAAACGTTTAATATCTTTTACATCAAATTCAAATTCTGTAAGTCTATTTGTTACATGCATACAAGAACTATTAGTCTCTGAACTATTATCTAATCTTTCCTCTGTAAACACTGAAGCAAAATAAGTATTGAAAATGTTGACCAACTCCTTATCTGAACTCACTAAATTTTCATCAATTTTAATTGGACTAATTGTCCTATTCTTACTTTTAAATTTATAAAAGCTAAAAAACTTCTTCAGGTTCTTATTACTATTCCTTGCTAAATTAATTTCTGCCTCTCTTTGCCTTTCTTATTGACTGGTTAAGTTCATTTCTATTTTTCCTATAATTTTCTAAATCATCTTCCCTATTACTACCCTTGAATATTTTAAAACATCTGCGCTTTTCATTAATTTTCTCTCTTATCTCTCTATTCCACCAAACAGGTTTTCTCTTCGCCACCCTAATGGGTTTATCTTTAAAACATACTGACTGAATATTCATTAAAATTTGTTTAAAATGTTCCCACATGATAAAACAGTTTTGGTCTTTAAACTCTTTATCCCAGTCAGTTATACTAAGCATGTCTCGAAATTTGGTAAAATCGCCATTTCGGAAATCTAAGATTTTTTCCTTATTAACTTGCAATTTGGACCCAGATATCACATTCATATTAAATCTAATTATATTATGGTCACTAAGTCCTAAATTCTCATCAACTCTAACTTCATCCACCATACTTTCATCATTAGTTAATATTAAGTCTAATAGTGCATCGTATCTTGTGGGTTCTTGGACCATCTGGGTCAAAAAGTTATCTAGTATACAATTTATGAATGCAGAACTACTACGGTCCATATTAGACAAGGAATCCCAATGAATACCAGGAAAATTAAAATCACCCATTATGACTATACCTTTTTCATTACTGTGGCATGCTGTCTCAATTTCTTTCACAATTTCAACATCTAATTCTGGACTCTGGCCAGGAGGTCTATAAAATGCCCCTATTCTATATGATTTATTGTATATAAGGATATCTACCCACACTGATTCAATATCATGATTAATTTTAAAGTCAGTCATTAGTACAGATTGAATATTGCTTTTAATATAAAGCGCCACACCACCACCCTTCTTTCCTCTACGCTGGTATAAATAAAGTGAATATCCCTCTATTTCATATTCCTGAAAGGAGTCTCCATATAATTCTTCATTAACCCATGCCTCAGTTATGCAAATAATGTCTAGATTCTCATTTATGGTATAACTAATCAGCTCATCTTTTTATTTCTAAGGCTATGAGCATTTGTGTAAAAACATTTGATACTCGAAATGCTGTTATTTTTTTTTGCTATCATCATTATTTAAACCTGTAACAACATTAGTTTTATTTATCTCCCCACTATTACAGTTACCATTGCTATTATTCGTATCCAGATTTAGCCCACCACCCCCAACTTTACCTAGTTTTTTGCTAAACAAGTCTCCAAACTGGTACTGAAAGTGAACTCCATCTGCTGCAAAAAGATCTTTATCCAGAAATTCTCCACAAATCCAAAAACCTAATATTTCCTAATCCTTTCATTTACACCTAAAGCCCTACTCCCCCATTCCTGACCTGCACCTAACCTAGGTAAAATCCCAGAAATCATGCACCTTCTTACTAGCTTTCATCTTCTGAATCAATCTCCTATAATCTGCTATTAATTCTTCTGACCTTCTATGCCCTATATCATTTGTACCCACATGCACAATCACCTCTGAATCAACATTTGTAGAATCAATCTCTCTATCTATCCTATCCACGATATCACTCACTCTGGCACCTGGATAACATACTCTCAATCGTTTCTTTTTATTCTTATTTTGAAAAGTCCTATCTAGGTATCGTATCATAGAGTCTCCAATTAGCAATTTATCAGTCTTCCCTTCAGAAAACTCAACATTACCATTGGCACTCTCTGATCCCTCCCCATCTGGAAGACAGTCGAACCTGTTACTGCAGGTCAAAGGCTGACTGACTTTCGAGATCCTCATCTTTAAATCATTATTTCTAGTTTCTACAACTCTATATTCATCTGCAGACCTATTATACCCTACTTTATCCTTTTCCCTCTCATCTTCCTGCCTAGGTGAATCACTATTCCTGTCTACCCCTATATCCCACTCCCTCCTTGCCTCGACATCCCTACTAACTTTTTTCCTAACACTTCCCTCCTTTCTCAACTCAAATACTTCTTCTTTCAATCCATTCACATTTTCACTCAGTCTTGCAATCTCCTTCCTTAACAACACATTCTCTGCATTCAAATCACAAGCAGGGCATCTATTCACATATTCACCTCTTACAGTCCCACAGATATCACACAGAGCATACATACTTTAAATTATTATTAGCTTACTAACCTGTACCTATTATTTTACCAACTACAGTTTAACACATTGCCTGCCACGGGTAAATCGGTAAAACTTCTCCGGAGGCCACGTTAAGATTTTTGCATTTTTATATAGGTTATGATTAATGAAATCATATGGTAGCTGAAATTCGTAAAGGTACAAAGTATTTACCGAGATATTTAATTTTTATTGTTTTTTTTTTTTAATTTCACCAGCAGCCGTGTCTCTCATATATGTGCGACATTGGTCCATGTCGCACATATATGTGCGACAGACCCTGTCGCACATACATGTGTGACATCTATTTCCTAATGTTTTTTTATATTTCAGAGCTAAAATACGCAAACTTATAAATATTTCAGAGGTAAAATAATAAAATAATAATCAAATATTAAAAATAATAAATAAAAAAAAGTGTACCACCACCTAATAGGCTCCACGTGCCGGTACATGGATTCATATGCTTATTATATATGCATAAATATCTAACATAATATATATATATATATATATATATATATATATATATATATATATATATATTTATAAGCTATGCTGGTATATATATATATATATATATATATATATATATATATATATATATATATATATATATATATTCCCATTTTCATATGAAACTAAACGTAAGGTAAAACTAGAACTGTAACACCGACGGCCACGAGACTTATACCAAAAGTTTCCTCAGCGGCCACGCTATCTTTTGAGCATATATAATTGCATGTATTGTCTCACAGATTTGTGTGACGAGGCCTCAAACGAAGTCACTGTGTCGCACAAATATGTGCGACGAGGCCGCAAATGAAATATCACGATCGCACATATATGTGCGACATGGCAGTCAAAGTGTTAAATATCACTAAAGCCTAAAAAGAAATAAACTACTCTCTTTAAAATAGGTTAAAAATTTAAACAATTTATTTAGCTTAGCCTAGGCCAGGGATATATAAAAGTTATAAGGTAGGCTTAACTGTAGTCTGTGACTGGAAAACCTAATTTAATTTAAATTATCACTAAATTAAAGTAACAATTAATAAAGACTGTATTTAAATACAGAAAGTCTATTTAAGAATCCAAATAAACCCAGACACAGAAAACAGTAAATCTCTTACCTATGTTAGCCTAGGGTTAGGCTATCAAATTTAAATTATCACAAAATTAATATAACAATTGTTAATGACTGTAGTTATATACACAGCAGTAGTGTAATTAGAAACACAACACTAATTTGTTTACTAAATTCACTTTCAAATACACAAATTATATTAATAAAATTGGAGAGCAAAAATTAACACAACCTCACTCACTGGTCACTCACTGGTATCATGTCCCCTCTGAGAAATCGCCTTTCTACAGAAAACATTCCTAACTCCTTCAGCCTCTCCTCGTAGCTCTTACCCTCAAACCCAGAAATCATCTTTGTTGCTCTACGTTGCACTCTCTCTAGCATATCTAAGTCTTTCTTTAAGTAAGGGGCCCAAACTTGTGCACAATACTCTATTATTGGCCTAACATAGCTATTATATAGTTTACTTATTACTTCCTTGCTCTTGTAAACAACATTGCGATTTATTATGCCCAGCATCTTATTAGCTTTATTCCTTGCTTCCAAACACTGATTAGCTACTTTCAAATTACTGCTTATAATCACACCTAAATCTTTTTCCTGGTCCACAGCCTCAAGCCAATCCCCATTCATATCATAGTTAAAACTTTTATTTGAGTAACCTAGGTGAAGAACCTTACACTTTTTACTATTAAAATTCATTTGCCACTTATCTGCCCACCCAAGAAGTTTATCAAGATCATTTTGAATCTTTATACATCCCTCACTATTCCTAACTGAGGTGGCCACTTTGGTATCATCAGCAAACTTAGAAACATTGCATTTAAGTCCCTGGTCTAATCATTTATATATATGAGAAACAACAGTGGCCAGCACTGAACCCTGTGGGACACCACTCTTCACTATTTCCCATGATGACTTATTGCCATTTAGTTGTACACACTGTTTTCTATTTCGCAACCACTCTTTAATCCAACTATGTACCACTCCACCTATACCACATTGCAATATCTTCTTCATCAGCCTTATGTTGAAACTTAATAAAGCTTTTGCTAAAGTCTAAATATAATATCAACTGGATGGGTGTGCAGTCAGTAATGAATTTCTTAAATTCTAAAAGGTTTGTCTGACATGACTTACCCTTTCTGAAACCGTGCTGGGGTCGCCACAATACCTTGTTATCATCTAAATATTTCTCTATGACCTTTGTTACCTTTCCAGAACCTTTACAACCAGAGATGTTAGGCTAACTGGCCTATAATTTCCTAAATCTTCCTTACTACCTTTCTTATAAATAGGCACAACATATGCTGTTTTCCAGTCATCTGGTACCTCACCAAATATTATAGATCGCTTAAAAATCAAATACAGTGCCTTTGCAATGCTGGTACTACCCTCTTTCAAAATTCTACCATGTATACCATCAGGGCCTGCAGCTTTACTTGGATCAATATGGTCTAGTAAACGTTTAATATCTTTTACATCAAATTCAAATTCTGTAAGTCTATTTGTTACATGCATACAAGAACTATTAGTCTCCAAACTATTATCTAATCTTTCCTCAGTAAACACTGAAGCAAAATAAGCATTGAAAATGTTGACCAACTCCTTATCTGAACTTACTAAATTTTCATCAATTTTAATAGGACCTATTGTCCTATTCTTACTTTTAAATTTATAAAAGCTAAAAAACTTCTTCAGGTCCTTATTACTATTCCTTGCTAAATTAATTTCTGCCTCTCTCTTTGCCTTTCTTATTGACTGGTTAAGTTTGATTTCTATTTTCCTATAATTTTCTAAATCATCTTCCCTATTACTACCCTTGAATATTTTAAAACATCTAAGCTTTTCATTGATTTTATCTCTTATCTCTCTATTCCACCAAACAGGTTTTCTCTTCGCCACCCTAATGGGTTTATTTTTAAAACATACTGACTGAATATTCATTAAAACTTGCTTAAAATGTTCCCACATGATAAAACAGTTTTGGTCTTTAAACTCTTTATCCCAGTCAGTTATACTAAGCATGTCTCGTAATTTGGTAAAATCCCCATTTCGGAAATCTAGGATTTGTTCCTTATTAGCTTGCAATTTGGGCCCAGATATCACATTCATATTAAATCTAATTATATTATGGTCACTAAGTCCTAAATTCTCCTCAACTCTAATCTTATCCACCATACTTTCATCATTAGTTAATATTAAGTCTAATAGTGCATTGTGTCTTGTGGGTTCATGGACCATCTGGCTCAAAAAGTTATCTAGTATACAATTTATAAATACATAACTGTAAGCCAGGAAAATTAAAATCACCCATTATGACTATACCTTTTTCTTTACTGTGGCATGCTGTCTCAATTTCTTTCACAATTTCCGCATCTAATTCTTGACTCTGGCCAGGAGGTCTATAAAATGCCCTTATTCTATATGATTTATTGTACATAAGGATATCTACCCATACTGATTCAATATCATGATTAGTTTTAAAGTCAGTCATTAATACAGATTGAATATTGCTTTTAATATAAAGCGCCACACCCCCACCTTTCTTTCCTCTACGCTGGTATAAATAAAGTGAATATCCGTCTATTTCATATTCCTGAAAGGAGTCTCCATATAATTCTTCATTAACCCATGCCTCAGTTATGCAAATAATGTCAAGATTCTCATTTATGGTATAACTAATCAGCTCATCTTTTTTATTTCTAAGGCTATGAGCATTTGTGTAAAAGCATTTGATATTTGAAATGCTGTTATTTTTATTGCTAACATCATTATTTGAACCTGTAACAACACTAGTTTTATTTATATCACCACTATTACAGTTACCATTGCTATTATTTGTATCCAGATTTAGCCCATCACCCCCAACTTTACCTAGTTTTTTGCTAAACAAGTCTCCAAACTGGTGCTGAAAAGCCCAACACCTTTACGACTCAAGTGAACTCCATCTGCTGCAAAAAGATCTTTATTCAGAAATTCTCTCCACAAATCCAAAAACCTAATATTTTCTGAAAAACATAATTTCCTAACCCTTTCATTTACACCTAAAGCCCTACTTCCCCATTCCTGACCTGCACCTAACCTAGGTAAAATCCCAGAAATCATGCACTTTCTTCCACTAGCTTTCATCTTCTGAATCAATCTCCTATAATCTGCTATTAATTCTTCTGACCTTCTATGTCCTATATCATTTGTACCCACATGCACAATCACATTTGAATCAACATTTGTAGAATCAATCTCTCTATCTATCCTATCCACGATATCACTCACTCTGGCACCTGGATAACATACTCTCAATTGTTTCTTTTTATTCTTATTTTGAAAAGTCCTATCTAGGTATCGTATCATAGAGTCTCCAATTAGCATTGTATCCATTGGCACTCTCTGATCCCTCCCCATCTGGAAGACAGTCGAACCTGTTACTGCAGGTCACAGGCTGATTGACTTTCGAGATCCTCATCTTTAAATTATTATTTCTAGTTCCTACAACTCTATATTTATCTGCAGACCTATTTTCAACTACTTTATCCTTTTCCCCCTCATCTTCCTGCCTAGGTGAATCCCTATTCCTGTCTACCCCTATATCCCGCTCCCTCCTCGCCTTGACATCCCTACTAACTTTTTTCTTGACACTTCCCTCCTTTCTCAACTCATATACTTTTTCTTTCAATTCATTCATATTTTCACTCAGTCTTGCAATCTCCTTCCTTAGCAACACATTCTCTGCATTCACAACACAAGCAGGGCAGCTATTCACATATTCACCTCTCACAGTCCCACAGTTATCACAAAGAGCATACATACTTTAAATTATTATCAACTTTAATACCTTGTACCTTCAATTTACCAACTAGTTTAAGTATCGCTAAAGCCTAAAAAGAAATAAACTAATGTCTTTAAAACAAGTTAAAAATTTGAACAAGCTTATATCAAGCTTAGCCTAGGCCAGGGATATATAGATATATAATTTTTTTTTTTTTTAGGTAGGCCTAACAGTAGTCTAACTTGTACCAATTTTTTTACCAACTACAGTTTACTAAATATCACTAAGGCCTAGAAAGAAATTAGTATCTTAAAACAAGCTTATAGCCTAGGCCCTAAGCTAAGTCTATATAAAAATTATAAAATAGGCTTAGGCTATGGCTCTGGTAAACTTAATCAATTTAAATTATCACAAAATTAATATAACAATTGTTAAAGACTGTAGTTAAGTACAGAAAAACTATTTAATAATTCAAATAAACCTGCAAACACCCAGTATACAGGAAATCTCTTACTACTCTAGCCTAGGATTTACCTATCAAACACTGACTGAGTCCAATACTCAACTAAATTAAATTAATAACAGAAATAATCACAATAATGAGTACACAAATTTCTAAAATACACAGTTATATACACAACACTAATTTGTTAACTAAATTCACTTGCAAATACACAGATTATAGTATTAAAATGGGAGAGCAAAAATAAACACACCCTCACTTCACTGAGTCCAATAGGTATATGGATGGGTTGGGTATCACATAGTATATTTAGACGAAAAGCCAAATTGGCTGGTTTTTAGTTATAGTAGTTAGTAATGTTATAGCTACTGCATGTGTGACCATAACTTAGTTATTAAGGCATGTGGATGGTTTGGGTAACATGTATCATTTTTTGGTAATACTTTAGCTGAGGTGAATAAACTTTACGTAACTATTGGAGACTTGTTTAGCAAAAAACTAGGTAAAGTTGGGGGTGATGGGCTAAATCTAGATACAAATAATAGCAATGGTAACTGTAATAGTGGTGATATAAATAAAACTAGTGTTGTTACAGGTTCAAATAATGATGTTAGCAATAAAAATAACAGCATTTCGAATATCAAATGCTTTTACACAAATGCTCATAGCCTTAGAAATAAAAAAGATGAGCTGATTAGTTATACCATAAATGAGAATCTTGACATTATTTGCATAACTGAGGCATGGGTTAATGAAGAATTATATGGAGACTCCTTTCAGGAATATGAAATAGACGGATATTCACTTTATTTATACCAGCGTAGAGGAAAGAAAGGTGGGGGTGTGGCGCTTTATATTAAAAGCAATATTCAATCTGTATTAATGACTGACTTTAAAACTAATCATGATATTGAATCGGTATGGGTAGATATCCTTATGTTTAATAAATCATATAGAATAGGGGCTTTTTATAGACCTCCTGGCCAGAGTCAAGAATTAGACGTGGAAATTGTAAAAGAAATTGAGACAGCATGCCACAGTAAAGAAAAAGGTATAGTCATAATGGGTGATTTTAATTTTCCTGGTATTCAATGGGATTCCTTGTCTAATACGGACCAGAGTAGTTCAGTATTTATAAATTGTATACTAGATAACTTTTTGAGCCAGATGGTCCATGAACCCACAAGACACAATGCACTATTAGACTTAATATTAACTAATGATGAAAGTACGGTGGATAAGATTAGAGTTGAGGAGAATTTAGGACTTAGTGACCATAATATAATTAGATTTAATATGAATGTGATATCTGGGCCCAAATTGCAAGCTAATAAGGAACAAATCCTAGATTTCCGAAATGGCGATTTTACCAAATTACGAGACATGCTTAGTGTAACTGACTGGGATAAAGAGTTTAAAGACCAAAACTGTTTTATCATGTGGGAACATTTTAAGCAAGTTTTAATGAATATTCAGTCAGTATGTTTTAAAAATAAACCCATTAGGGTGGCGAAGAGAAAACCTGTTTGGTGGAATAGAGAGATAAGAGATAAAATCAATGAAAAGCTTAGATGTTTTAAAATATTCAAGGGTAGTAATAGGGAAGATGATTTAGAAAATTATAGGAAAAATAGAAACGAACTTAACCAGTCAATAAGAAAGGCAAAGAGAGAGGCAGAAATTAATTTAGCAAGGAATAGTAATAAGAACCTGAAGAAGTTTTTTAGCTTTTATAAATTTAAAAGTAAGAATAGGACAATAGGTCCTATTAAAATTGATGAAAATTTAGTAAGTTCAGATAAGGAGTTGGTCAACATTTTTAATTCTTATTTTGCTTCAGTGTTTACTGAGGAAAGATTAGATAATAGTTTGGAGACTAATAGTTCTTGTATGCATGTAACAAATAGACTTACAGAATTTGAATTTGATGTAAAAGATATTAAACGTTTACTAGACCATATTGATCAGAATATAGGGACAAGCCAGTGGTGTATGTTTAAATTTTGAAAGAGAGTAGTACCAACGTGCTAGGCACTGTATTTGATTGTACAGCGAATCTATAACATTTGGTGGTACAAGATGGCTGGAAAACAGCATATGTTGTGCCTATTTATAAGAAAGGTAGTAAGGAAGATTTGGGAAATTATAGGCCAGTTAGCTTAACATCTCTGGTTGTAAAGGTTCTGGAAAAGTTAATGAAAGGTCATGTAAATATTTAGAAGATAACAGGGTATTGTATGACTCCCAGCAGTTTCAGAAAGGGTAGATCATGTCAGACAAACCTTTTTAAATTTATGGAGTCATTACTACTGCATTGACCGAGGAGATTCAGTTGATATTATATATTTAGACTTTAGTAAAGCTTTTGATAAGGTTCCCCACATAAGGCTGATGAAGAAGTTATTGCAATGTGGTATAGGTGGAGTGGTACATGGTTGGATTAAAGAGTGGTTGTGGAATAGAAAACAGTATGTACAACTAAATGGCAATAAGTCATCATGGGAAATAGTGAAGAGTGGTGTCCCACAGGGTTCAGTGCTGGGGCCACTATTGTTCCTCATATATATAAATGATTTAGACCAGGGACTTAAATGCAAGGTTTCTAAGTTTGCAGATGATACCAAAGTGGCCACCTCAGTTAGAAATAGTGAAGGATATAAAGATTCAAA
Organism: Trachelipus rathkii; assembly: GCA_015478945.1. Classification (NCBI taxonomy): domain Eukaryota; kingdom Metazoa; phylum Arthropoda; class Malacostraca; order Isopoda; family Trachelipodidae; genus Trachelipus; species Trachelipus rathkii. Next base: position 15,097 of record JABUQX010081980.1, read on the forward strand.
ATGATCTTGATAAACTTCTTGGGTGGGCAGATAAGTGGCAAATGAATTTTAATAGTAAAAAGTGTAAGGTTCTTCACCTAGGTTACTCAAATAAAAGTTTTAACTATGATATGAATGGGGATTGGCTTGAGTCTGTGGACCCAAGAAAAAAATTTAGGTGATTATAAGCAGTAATTTGAAAGTAGCTAATCAGTGTTTGGAAGCTAGAAATAAAGCTAATAAGATGCTGGGCATAATAAATCGCAATGTTGTTTACAAGAGCAAGGAAGTAATAAGTAAACTATATATATAATAGCTATGTTAGGCCAATAATAGAGTATTGTGCACAAGTTTGGGCCCCTTACTTAAAGAAAGACTTAGATATGCTAGAGAGAGTGCAACATAGAGCAACAAAGATGATTTCTGGGTTTGAGGGTAAGAGCTACGAGGAGAGGCTGAAGGAGTTAGGAATGTTTTCTGTAGAAAGGCGATTTCTCAGAGGGGACATGATACAAGTCTACAAAATTTTTACATCTATTGATAATACGGAGACCAATAAATTCTTTATAGTAGAGCACGGACGGGAGACCAGGGGGCATAACAAGAAAATTAAGAAGAAAGCATGCCATCTTGATATAAGAAAGTATACATTCAGCAATAGGGTTGTTAAATTTTGGAATGATTTGCCACAGGAGGTTGTTGAGTGTGACTCAATTGCAACATTTAAGAAAGGGTTGGATAGGTATATGGATGGGTTGGGTATCACATAGTATATTTAGACGAAGCCAAATTGGCTGGATTTTAGTTATAGTAGTTAGTAATGTTATAGCTACTGCATGTGTGACCATAACTTAGTTATTAAGGCATGTGGATGGTTTGGGTAACATGTATCATTTTTTTTGACTAAGCCAAATTGGTGGATTTTGGTTACAGAAATTTGACAAGCCCTAGGGTGCTTTGTGGATTTGCAGGAGAGCATGTTTGGTTAGTGGGTTGACTGGGACAGTCTCGATAGGCCCATGTGGCTTCTTACTGTCCCTATATTTCTTATGTTCTTATGTTCTTATGTTCTATAATTTACAAAAATGGTATCAAAAAATTCTTTGAAGTTTTTTTTACCGATTAGCGTATATTATAAATGCATATTTTTAATAAAAATATGAAAAATTACGCTCCGAAAAAAAAAATTGACTAATTTCGGCGTTTTTTTAGGGATAACACTATCGATGTTTGTTTTTGATATTTTCCGATTATTTATATATCGATAAAAATAATTTTCTTTCGATAATTTTTTTTACGATTATCAACGATTCAATTGAACCATAGTATATTTATACTGTGATTGAATATACCAAACGTAGTTAATTAAATAAAAAATAAAAAAGATTTGTTAAATAATTATTTTTCGTACGATAGAATATACAAAAAATTAAATAATGCTCTAAAAATTTATATATATATATATATATATATATATATATATATATATATATATATATATATATATATATATATATATATTCGCAAGCGTGATCACGTAAACGTAAACTTTTACGATAACGTACAGTATGTCCATACTAGGTTAGGATAAGGCCTACGGCATATATATATATATATATATATATATATATATATACTATATAAAAATATATATATATATATATATATATATATATATATATATATATATATATATATATATATAGGCATTACTATATATTATGTACCATACCCCGTCAAGTAGAAATTTATATGCAAGCTCCGCGTGACGTCATACACGTCAGGATTTCCGCGTTACGTATCATAGAAATATTATATTGTACTACTTATATGGTGAGAGATATATATATATATATATATATATATATATATATATATATATATATATATATATATATATATATATATATATATATCACAGCCCAATAGGGGGCGCGCCGACGGGGGGAACAGAAGGGGGCGTTTTCTATACACCCGTAGGGAGGCGGAGGAACCCCCGCGACACCCAAATACCAAAGAGCGGGGGTTCCGGAGACCCTCCCCGGAGGGGGGAAATAGTCCTACCCTGTCGTTCCCCGGAAGGCCGAGAGACCCCGACTCCTGCCATCGGGGTGGTCTACCCTTGGGGTACGCATTAGTTTAAAAAACATTATTATTTTTTTAAAACTAATGTGTACCCCAAGGGTAGACCGCCCCGATGGAAGGAGTCGGGGTCTCTCGGCCTTCCGGGGAACGACAGGGTAGGACTATTTCCCCCCCTCCGGGGAGGGTCTCCGGAACCCCCGCTCTTTGGTATTTGGGTGTCGCGGGGGTTCCTCCGCCCCTCCGAGCGTCCTATTTCCCGTCGGCGACCTATTAGGCCATGAATATAGCATAACCTTAACATATGTATATGTATGTATATATATATATATATATATATAATATATATATATATATATAACTTGGTAAATTAATGCTTAGACGCAATTCAAATATGTATTTGATAGTTAACCCTGGGCACAAAAACCAATTTTATTTAAAACATAATAAAATTTTAATTGTTCAATAAAGCACTTTACAATAATATAATATAAAATACATAATATTTCGCCTAGGATAAATAACGCCTAGGCCTCTTCAGATGATATTACCAAAATTTTATTAAGCAAACTAATTACAAAAATAAATAAAAATAAATAAAACTTGTGAATGGTTGGTTCATTTATTCCTTTACATCGGCGAGGTAACGTGAAGAAAGAAGTATCGACATCTGAGTTGAATCTAATTTAACTTCACCTGGAATCCTATTAAAATTATTTGTATTATAAATATATAAAGATTCAACTATTTTCCTTTTTGTGATATGATTAATGTATTTAAGAGATGATGCAGATGAAGTGCCAATCCTATGTCCCTCTGAAGATCTATGGGCTGTTAAGGCTGAGTTCTGTTCATTCTTAGTTAAATCATGACTGTGTTGTTTTAGTCTTCTCGGAAGGTCGATGGTCTCACCGATATACACTGCGGGACAATCAAGGCAGGGGATTTTATAAATGCATTGAGTCTGCTGGTTATTACTTTTAGGGGGTTTAAATATTCGTTTAAGGGGGATTGTGTTATTTTTAACAAATTGAATATTTTTAGGTAAATGTTGTTTGATATTAGGGTTAATTTTGTAGGGAATGGGAAGATATGAGAAGGTATGTTCAGTGCTAGGGGGGTTACTATTATAATATTTTTTCTTTGCTTTGTTAAATGCTAGATTGATAACATGTTGAGGATATTTTAATTTAGTAAAAGAGGAGAAAAGAAATTGTGTCTCAGATAATAAGTTAGGAGGAGAACAAATACGTAACGCTCTAAGATATAGTGAAGTAAGTGTAGCTAATTTGGTGTTGTATGTGTGTGAAGAAAACCAATGTATATATGTAGAAGGAGAAGTTGGTTTTCTATAAACTGAAAATGAGAGATGAGAAGAATTTTTCCAAGAAACAAGAGAATCTAAAAAAGGGATAGAGGAATTGTGTGGGAGTTCATGTGTAAAAGAGATGGAAGTGTGTATACTGTTTATGTGTCGTAAAATATCATTAATGTTGGTAGTTTTAGGAATGGAACAAAATATGTCGTCCACATAGCGAAGCCATGTGGACTCAGACAAAAGAGGATGGTGGAGGATGTAGTAGAATTCAATTAGTTCCATAAAGATATTGCTTAAAGTGGGGGAAAGGGGGGAACCCATAGCTAGTCCATATGTCTGTTTGAAAAATAGGTTGTTAAATGAGAAAAAACTGTGATCGAGAGTGAGAAGTATGAGTTCTTTGAGAATAGGAAAAGGAAGATTGAGAGTAATGTTGTTTTCTTGTAGGTATTTTTCTAGAAGATCTAATGTGAAAGGAACAGGAACAGACGTAAAGAGAGAAGCAACGTCAAAACTTAGAAATTGATGTGTATGGGGATTGAGTTTATGCGAACGTTGTATGAAATCATAAGTGTTAGTTAAATGAGATGGTGAAATTTTTCCAATTAAAGGTTTCAGTTGAGAAGAAATAAAAGAAGAAAGTTTATAAGTGACACAGTTAGTATTAGAGATGATGGGTCGTAAGGGGTGATTTTGTTTGTGTAACTTAGGTAAACCATAGAATTGAGCTAAATTCGTCATGTGAGACTTGTTATTAAAATGAATATCTGGTAAATGTTTACAAATAGATTTAAGTTTTTTGTTGAAATTAGTCTGAGAGTTATTAAGGGGATTGTTGTTGATTTTCATATATGTATTTGAATCCGACAAAATATTATTACATTTAGCTATATAATCTTGATAATTCATAACAACAGTTTGATTGCCTTTATCACTTTTAGTGATCACAATATTTTTATTTTTCTTTAACGACAACATGGCTGTATAAAATCTTTTTGGAAGTTTTATCTGTTGATTATCACTAACTAATTCATTAAGAAGAATGCCTTTCAGTATATCTTGATTAACTGAAGTATCTTTGTTAAACTTTGACCAGTTTTCGAAATCAGAAAAAAATTGTAAACTATTATCTTGAGTTTCCAAGGCAAATGATAAGCCATATCCCAACAACATCCTTTCATCTTGTTTCAGTTGATAATTAGAATATGGATATGGCTTATCATTTGCCTTGGAAACTCAAGATAATATTTTTCGATTTAAAAAGAAGCTTTAATCCCAAGATTTATTTAAAAGATACGATTATCAAACGCATGCTCTTAATGAATTGGTTAGTGATGTCAACGAATACTCAGACACATACAGCCATAGACCCGTTAAGAAAATAAAGTATTGTGAGTACTAAAAGTGACAAAGCAATCAAGCTGTTGTTATAATTATCAGATATATAACTAAATGTAATAATATTTATTAGGATTTAAATACATATGTAATCAGCAACATTTGAACAACAAATCTATTTGTAAACATTGCAGGCCTATTCATTTGAAATAACAGATATACATGGCAGGCTATGGTTTTACACAAAAGTTTTACAAGTAAAAATCACCCACTGCATCCCATCATGTGTCACTATAAGCTTTTTATTTCTTTTATTTCTTCTCAGCTGGCTGCTGGTGGAAGATTTCGCCATCGACGCTGGCGCCTTGTTTCATACAACGAACCATCGCTCCAGTCACACATCAATTTGAGACGGCGTTAGCTGCTGCGTCTGTTCCTGTTCCTTCGTGGGCTCTTCTGTACCACACGAAACGGCGTACCTTTCCTTTTTCCTGTTTGCTCAAAGTGCGCTCTACCGATCACGATTTTCTTCATTTGGCTGGCACATTTTCAGCGGACATGTGGTTCAGCCTTTACTTTAAGCAGCTAATAACATGGAACTGGTGATGCCATCCTCCACCGGCGTGAGCATTTGTTCCATTCAAAACTACCAGCGTAATATTACGTTATAACTGGCCTTGCACACTTCCATCTCTTTACACATGAATACTTTTCATCCCTCTGGCCTCCACGCGACTATAACTTGTTTCTTTGAAATTCTTCTCATCTCTCATTTTATAGAAACGGCTTCTTCGCTCTACATACTTGCTATGGTTTTGCACGCTAACACCAATTACACTTACTACTTTATATCTTAGGCGTTGCACTTTGATGCCACTCTAACGTATCTGAACACTAATTTCTTTTCTCCTACTACCCAAGTAAATATCGCTTGCTGTAATCTAGCATTTAACAGAAACGAGAAAAAAATGTATAATAACCCGAGCACTGCAACTCTTCACTCTCTTCCCATTCCACAGTAACCTAATATCTGACAACATTACAAAAATGATGACTCATTTGGTAAAAATAATAAGCAGGCTATATTTAAACCACTAAAAGTAATAACCAGCTTTGAATCATTATAAATCCTGCTGTTGTCCGCGCTCGACGGTTAATCGACTTCGAGGAACTAAAACTGTACGATCATGTTTAATGAACGGGGCTCAGCCAACCCAGCTGTAGATCTTCAGGCCAGGACGGCTTTTCATCTGCATCGCTCTTAAGCCATTGTCATAATCACAAAGTCAGTTGGTCTTTAGCAGTAATTTACAGCTGGGATTCAGGTGGTCCAAATTAGCTTCGAATTCTTTCTTCCATAGCCCGTCATCAGTGACCATTCACAAGGACTACTGACCCTGTATTTTAACTTAATATTGTTGTATCGTCTGAAGACCTGAGCGATGTTATCTGAAGCAGCTGATTTATATTATATTGTGCAGTGCTACCATTGAACAGTGAAACACATTGTATTTTTAAATAAGAGTATTTTAATGCTCCAAGTAACTATCAAATATATACTGCTGCTATATATTCGATAAAATTGGTTATGGCGTCACGGGTATGCGTGGCGTGGAAATCCTGACGTGTGGTAGCGTCACGCGGATCTGCATGTAAACTTTACTTTTTCTGAACTTAAATTTTTTGAACAGAAAATTTTAGGTCTCAAAATATGGGTAAGCTGTCTACAATTATTACCTATATATAGACATTAAGAAACATTAAGGAATATAGAAAGGGGACGAGTAGAAGCCGCATGGGCCTATCAAGACTGTCCCAGTCAACCCACTATATATATATATATATATATATATATATATATATATATATATATATATATATATATATATATATATATATATATATATATATATATATATATATATATATATATATTTATTTTTTTTTATATTATGAAAAAATATTGTTTTTCAATTATTATTTTTTTTTTTAATTTAAATATTTTTATTTACATTCTACTATGGTACATTTTTTAAAAATAAAACCGTTGATAATCGATAAAACAATTATAATATCGATAATTAATAAATATCGATGTATCGATAGGTTGAAACGCATTTCGACGTCATTCTTCATCCCTACACGAACGAAAAAAAGCCATAAAGTTACATTTTTCCTAGCGTTTTTTTTCATATTTTTATTAAAAATATCCATTTATAATATACGCTAATCGGTAAAAAAAACTTCAAAGAATTTTTTGATACCATTTTTGTAAATTATAAGTTTATAGTTTTAATGTAATAGTTACGTAAAGTTTATTCACCTCAGCTAAAGTATTACCCATTTTTTTTTTTTGACTAAGCCAAATTGGTGGATTTTGGTTACAGAAATTTGACAAGCCCTAGGGTGCTTTGTGGATTTGCAGGAGAGCATGTTTGGTTAGTGGGTTGACTGGGACAGTCTCGATAGGCCCATGTGGCTTCTTACTGTCCCTATATTTCTTATGTTCTTTAACTTTGAGAGGCTGTAAATTTTTTTTCCTAAAGAGACCGCCACATTTGTTTGTTTTTTCTTAGAGTAGCCTATATCCTGTGATTTTTTATAAAAATCAATTGGTAATAGTTGAGTTTAACAGATTCTTAAAAAATCGATTTTTTAGAAAAATCAATCGATTTGTTGCTATACCTATGAAACACTGTTGTCAAATTTTTAATTTTCGGCAGCACTAAAACACAAAGCCTTTGACAAAGCCATGCTTAAACCGCTACTAATGATATCTAATAGCCTAACAACACAATTTTATTTGATAAAAGTGAAAAGAAAACTTTTTTTGCAATAAAAAGCTTCACAGCAAATCATAATTATTTATTTAAATCTATGTAACCTGTCCTAACTTATTATTATTATTATTATTATTATTATTATTATTATTATTATTATTATTATTATTATTATTATTATTATTATTATTATTATTATTATATATATATATATATATATATATATATATATATATATATATATATATATATATATATATATATATATATATATATATATATATATATATATATATATATATATCTATCAACCATAATTCCGCAAAGACCAGGAGGTTATCTCGAAAGTATTAAATCTTGCGGAAACTAATTACATATTTGGAATCAGCGTACAAAATATTATATGTAAAGTCGTTTTATGAATTAAAACTAACGAATACCCTAAGTGAGCCGCATAGATATCAGAGTCGGGGTCTCTGGCCTCTAGGTGGACGGCGGGGGACCGTACCTCTGTCCATCATTTCCCAGGCTAAAGTAGTTCAAGGAAACATGTAATTCCATTGGGGGCTCGGGCGATGAGATTTGAAGAAGCAGTCCAGTCGTCCTAGAAGGCACGAACCCGATATGCGGTCTACTGGTGTGTTAAATATAAACGACTTTATACCAATAAGCTGCTGCATTAAACTGTAATTTATTTTCTATAAGTGTCTTACTTTTTTTTTTTTTTTTTTATTTCTAGGTAATAAGCTTTATCACGCTGATTCAAAATATGTAATTGGTTTTTCTGTAAGTGTGTAAGTGTCATACTATATATATATATATATATATATATATATATATATATATATATATATATATATCTCTATATATCTTTATATATATATATATAACTCTCTATCTCTCTATATATATATTAGCAACGTTACCATTACCTGGCAATTTTACGATATTTTTATAAACGACATTTTTCGTTATTTTCATATATCATTCTTTTTTTACGTATCAATTTTTTTTTTTTTTTTTTGCGTTGGCTCATTGATTTATATATGAGAGAGGTTTGGCACCACTGTTCTAGTACTTTGACATGGGTTCTAAAGATACAAAAAAACACCGATTATCGGAAAAAAAAATCGATATTTCGTCAGAATCTGTTAAACTCAACTATTACCAAAAATCTGGGGTGAAACACCTCAGCGCTACTATTACCGAACGATTTAATCAGGTTCTGTTAATCCAAATATTTACCCATTAGAACAATAGAAATATAGAAACAGTAAGCCACATGGTCCTATCAAGACTGTCCCAGTCAATCTAATAGAACCAAACATGCTCATGCAAATCCAAAAAGCACGCCTGGGCTTGTCAATAACTTGAAACTCTATAATTACCCAGAAAATAATCCTAACTCCTTCGGCCTCTCACCATAGCTCTTACCTTCAAAGCTAGAAATCAAACGTGTTGCAATACGTTCACTCTCTCCAACATTTCTTTTCTTAAATTTATTTTTATTTGCATGGCACAATATTCAAATACTAGCCTAAAATTACCAGGGTTGCCAGATAGTTTGCATAATTTTTAGACAGATTATTTAAAATTTAGCCAAAAGCCCAAAAATTATATATATATATATATATATATATATATATATATATATATATATATATATATATATATATATATATATATATATATATATATATAATATATAAATATATATATATATATATATATATATATATATATATATATATATATATATATATATATATATATATATTATAAAAATATATATATATATATATATATATATATATATATATATATATATATTTATTCTTATATCTATATATATATTAAAATATAAAAATTTTAATTCTTTTAATTGCAATGGTTTTCATTGCAACTCTTCAGTGGGAGGATATAAAAACTATTATATACTTCCACATATTTCTCTTCTATTTTGCTTATTTTAGTATTTTATTTTAGGATATAGTATTTTATTTTAGGATTTAAAAACTATTTGCTATATACAGTATCTTTTATTTATTAGTTTTAGCGGAATTTATATTTTTGTCTACATGTGGTATCCATTTTTCACTAAATTTCACTAAAAAATCACAATGTCTTGCGACAATTGTGGACTCACTTCTAATTCAAAAGCGGTACTATTTAGTCGTGTTTGTGTAATCAAATTTAAAAATCAAAATGTAAAAGGGTATAGAGGTAAATTTCTTCATTTCTTTTCAAATATTTTCACTATCAACCTATCTCTATTCTCTTTACCTTCTCACCAATCAAATTTACCCTAACTAAGATTTTAAGTGATAGATTACTAAAACCATAAGGCAGAGTTATCTATGGACTATCAAGATCTTATTCAAGGAGCAAAAAAATCTTTGAAACAACAAATTCAGGTAAGGCTAATGTAGATTCACAATTGTACTTATATATCACTTTTTAAAACCTTATATTTTTCAAACAATTTTTTTTTTTAATAATATAATTTTATTTACATTTCTAAATTTCTAAAGACTTCATAGTGTATTAGCTATATGCCGGTATATAAATATGGATTTATTTATTATTGATTACCCGTTTATTTTTATTTAATTAGCTTATTGTTCAAGTTTTCAAAGTTGGGTATAAAGCGCTACACAAAGCAGAATTTGATAAGGGTCTGGAAAAAATTTATCCTTGAAAGTTTTCCTTACATGTAACTTCTTTCCTTTAGATATATCATACATTATATATATATTATAAGTCGTTATAATGAAGATATAATCACACAATCATGCAGATATGTCTAATAACATATAATGAATATAGTCGAATAACTCATTATAATAAACTATGTACAAACTAAAACTATACTATACTCTGGAAAACATACTGTATAACGAGTAATTAGTCAGTACTCAGATAATTATTCTTTTATATGATCTATATAGAGTATAACATTGAATATTATAGTATATTGTTAATTTAATTTACTAAAATCAGTATGGAGACATTGCAGATTGTAACATTTGAATAAAAATAATGAAGTTATGTTAAGTTGTGGGAAATGTCATAAGTATAAATATATCACTTATATGTAATATAGCATATCAATCTCTCAGTGACCTATGAGGTATATTGATAGTCTTGTGATTAATGTACTTATATACGTATACATAACTTAAGTTCACGCTTATTTTATACTTACGTAACATACGCTACTATAATACATTATATTCTTTTTATATCATTCATATATAATACAACTACTTATATATACTAATAAATATACTTGATTATATAACTACGGGCACGCTTAAAATAGAATCATACTTTTCTTATTTAGTTTTAGAATAAATAGTCTTAATTGTATTTGATTATATAAAGTCTGTTTTTACGGTATCAGTAAAGTTTAAAGTATACTAATTACTGAAGATAGGATATAAAATAGCATTGTTGCCCTTTGTTAATGAGCTTGTTTCTTTATTAAGGCGGTGTAAGTGGCCCAAGATTGTTCAGATGCACTTTCTTGTGTTGAATTGAGTCAAGAAGTCTCCTACTAATAACACGTCTTCCATTTTAGTCTTGTATATTTGAAATTTAAGTAAAGAATGATGAAGGTTATGCTAAGTTGTGGGAAATCTTGCTGATTTTCGGATAGTACCTATTAGTTTTAAATTCATAGTTTAAAAATAGATAATTTTTGATGAGTGGACATAACTATTCGTTCAGAATCTGAAGTAAGAAAACTTGACAGGATGGTCTTTATACGACAAGTATTTCTTTAAATTCAATTTTGGACAAACCATTGAATAAGGGCGATTCATTGAAGATAGTAATTTTTTAAATATTTACTATCATCGCTTCGTGGGAGATATTCGAACAAGCAGCCAATATGTATATCATTTCATTGGCTACATTTGTGATGGAACTAAAGGTTTCATTATCACACATAACAGCTAACTCGGAAATTAGTCTTTCTTTAAGGAAAAGTATTTAATTTGCAATAGTTGAATGTGAGATCAGATAAAATGACTTCGATGGAACAAATGACACCTGCTATGAGAATTATAAAACTTGCTTGTCGGGGGTCGACACAAATACATATGAGCGAAAAACACAGATCAATTAAAGAATTTTTAAATCTTGTCATTTATCTTATGAGTCTGTAAGATTGTTTGGTTAATCAATAGCAAAACTAGCATTTTGAGTTCAGCATGTACTTCCTCCATACATATTTTCTTACTTTTTGATCTCCCGTTTTTATATAGTGTCAGTAATAATGTTAAACTTTAGCACAGTTATTTTGGATATAACAAAAAGTAATTTGAAAATTTCTATGTTTTTTTTTTTATTGAGGAATATCTTTTATAATAACTAAACATTAACTAAAAATTAAAAACATTAAATTGTGCTATACTACACTTTAAAATGCTAATTAAATGCTCATTTTATTATTATTTAGTTTTAGGCTAATGGGAATTTAATTAACTTTCTTTTCGTTCTGAGAAAAATAGTCTAGAGGATTTAGTTTCGGCTTTTTTGTCAATAATATAGGTCATTCTCTCGACTAATTGTAGGCTAATCTTGAAATGAAGTATTGGTCAAAACCAGTTCCACCATACAAAAGAAAACAGAGCGAATCGTTCAACATGGAGTAATTGGTAAAAAAATTATAATTAAAATTAATTTGATTATTCACAAGGAACTGTAAATGTACAATTGCGTCAGACATGTTGTATAATAATTCTTGTGTGTAGTGAGGCGTTTTTCTCACTAAGCGAGCTGTTTCGATATAAAAAAAAAAAATAGACAGAAAAGAGAAAATTTGTTTTTTAACCTTAAATGAAAACTCGTGTGTCTCCACAGAATATGGCTAATATATTAAACAGTCTTACTGGATCCTGTTTGATCAACCGGTGAATGCTTGTTATTAAAATCGTCCTTACATAACAGTGGTGGCTGCTTTTATCCATCATTTCTGAATTCCCTTTGTTTATAGAACAAATATTTGCCCAACGTTGTTTTCTTTTCTTTGTGTTTCCTCTCTTTTTCCCTTTTTCTTCCCATTTCCTTTTATGGCAATATCTTAAAATAAAACGAATTTTTAGAATCGAAAGAAGATTCCATCTGGGTTTTTGACTAAATCTTTTGGATGTGTATCTATTAACATATCACAACTTTTTGTTATGAAGCATATCGTGTGTAGCGTGGTCGGGGGTTTTGAGGCAACACGTTCTAATGGTTGCAATAGGATGAAAATTCGAAGCGCGGTAATATAACTTGAAAACTAAAAAAACGATTTAGTGTGCAGTCCGTAACGCATATCCACGTAGGTTTGTTGTACTAATCAAATTATTTTTAGAAAAAAAAGATCAAAAACAAAAAAATAGTATAAGTTGGTTTTTTTATTTATATATCCGAGCAAGGTGATGACACTGTTGAGGGAAATTTTCGATTCATTTCTTTTCAAAATATTTTCAGTACGTGAACTTCCTCGTTACCTCTATTCTCTTATAAAAACCTTTCTCTCCAGTTTCCAGACACAAGATACACCATTTACTCCCACACCTACAAGTTGACACTTAAGAGTTTTAAAGAATGATTTGCGATTTAAAACTTAAAACTGTACAGTCAAACCCTGATGCACATAAAAAAACTATTTTTATTCAATTTTTTTCAAAAAGGCAGAGTTATTCTATGGACAAATTAATAGACTTAATTAGAATTTTGATGGCAAGGGAGGCTCGCCAAGATAAACAAAATCTAGGTAGAATAATCACAAATCAGGGGGGTAAGGCTAAATGTAGATTGCCCCGTCAAGAGGTTGGGGTGATACCTTTATATATCTTACTCTTTTTAAAACACCTTATAGGGACAGTATAAGTTACTTGGGTACATTTTTAATAAAATTGTTTTAGTGGCAAGACTTCTGGCCATACATTTCCAGATTATTTGGTGGGCACTGGGAAAGAATTTCCTTGCTTAAAAAAACTTACTTAACTTAACTTTTCCTGAACTTAGAAAATTTTTTTGAACTTAGAAAATTTTGTGCTCATAAATCGTGCTGGGTCACTCGGGCTCCTAATACAAGCTCTTAAGTACCTCCGATATTATATAATATATATTTATAATATATCACTGGATATTAAAGGGATACTACTATATTGTTCGACAATATTTTTACTAACTTATATATGTTATGGGTTATAAGTTTTAAAAGTATAAATTTATATCACCTGATAGCGGATGTATATTTGTTAGTATATTATATATTATATCCGTAGTTCAGTTAGTGAAAATTACTTAACTAAAACTTTAAATAAAATCTTTTCGTACGAGGTATTAGTAATATACATTTATTTACTCCGAATAGCTATGAGTAACAAATATATCGAACAAACTGTGAAATAGGCATAAGTAGATTAATTCGGTCGTTTTTCATTACAATCTGACTTATGTAATTAGGATATACACAAATACTATCATGATTCTAATATGCTATTATATAATTATATTCTATGATTTTATAATTATCGAGTCTCGATATAATATAAACTAATGATATACATACAGTCCTAAAAGGTCTAATTTGAAAATAGTTATATTTTGAGAGGTTATTATTTATGTTGCCTATAATACATTAGAAATTTGTTCCACAGTTATGCTTTCACTTATCTAGACATATAAGAGTTTATAGATATTTCTAAGTATGTTAAATAAAACTACTGTCGTTATAACAAATAATATAACTTATATAATTATATATTAATAGCTAGCCCTATATATATACCCGTATATACACTCGAGGGTTGTTAGATTGTGATGTTTCATCGTGACCCGTCTGCGGCGGTCAAGGAGCTCTAGGAGGTGTGAGATGTCGTGAATTGCCGCAAAATTTTATAACAAAGCCGTACATACATGCGTAGCAATATACAGCGGTCTAATTCTTTGTCTAACGTGGATCCCTCAATTAATGCTTTAAAAATACTGGATCGTCGATGGCCACATAGTGATTCGATGGCCACTATCAATTGATGATAACATATTTACTTTCCCAAGTTGGAACTACTGAATACAATCTATTTCAAGGTGAGTTCGGCGCCCCTTTTTCAAATGCCTTGTGAATTTCTCTCTGAGACAGATGTTTTAAATCACATTGCATTACCTGTGTCGTCGCCCACTAACATTTTCAACCCTGCCAAGGATACGGGCAGACAGTAGAAGCAAAATACCAAGCATTTTTTCTGTTATCACTTACAGTAGTAGTTTGCCTGAAAAACTATTTAGGTTACCAAATGTTCTATTCGTTAGCTACTTCCTATTTTGCTTAAGTACTCTCTAGGCTGATACGCTGTCACAAGTCTTTTAAACTCTCTAATTTTTTTTCTTTCTTCAACTGTTTTACAAGATCGTGGAACCATGCCGTTTATGTAAATGTTTTTCCTCTAATTTTCGATTTAAGACATTTTATTTTAGCATTAAGAACTCTGTAATCAAAATTTTCAAAAATCCGACAAGCATCCCGTTCACTTACAAAAAAAAAAAAAAAAAATACCAAAAAAAAAAAAAATCATTCACGGCAACCCTCTTAACGACTATTTAGGCTTCAATAGATTAGGCTACACCTGTGCAAGGCAAAATTTTTCTCAAAATCCGATCCCGGGCCTCGGGGCTAGAGTCAACCCACACCTGCAAGCTTTGCGTAGTATTGACTTCGTTAAGTAATGCCTTTTTTAATAATAATCAATATGTTTTGTTAATTGATGGATCAAATCCATAAAATAGTCATAATTTGTTAACTTGTTTGGTTGATCAGGATTGGGGGGGATGTACCTCGTAATTCAAACGCGATCAAATGAATGCCAATGAATACCAATGCAGCCAAAAGACATAGGCTTCCCACATCCTTCATCTAACTTTTCAAGCATATCCGAAAAAATATCACCCGGGCTCCGCGCCTTATAATGAAGGCCACCCGCACCTTTTTAACCGAAGGCATTTCCAACACCTACTAATAAATCACTCACTCTCCAGAATCAGTTATCAGTAATAAACATTTTCCGCAGTCAGACTGAATTCACAAACAATCAAAAAGAATTATTTAACAATAACAGTAGCACTTTGCAACGAACGGAACGACCGTACATTAAGGCCCCAGACCCGTCACAGACCTTAATAACTAAAGACGTAATAATGCCCTTTTGGGCGAGCAGAAAAGTACTAGTCCCGAACTAGTTAAGTTTAGCGGACCAGCGAAAAAATAAATGAGCACACATGCAACTTTATTAATTAACAACATGTAAACGCGGCCCATAGCAAAAGAATAGACACGAACGTACGCTTTTGTTATATATAATAATACATATATATTATATATATATATAATATATTATATATATAGTATATATATTATATATATTTATATATATTACGCACAAATCTGTGACTTAGAATATTATATATATATATTATTATATTACATATATTTTAAATAATATTATTAATATTATATATATATACCATATTAATATATGATTATATATATATTACTCAATATAGTATATTATAATATATATATTTAATATAATATAATTAAAGTATATATATAATTATCAATATATTAATATATATGTACTAAGATATTGATATATAAATATATTAAATATATATATATATCTAGAAGGGGTGTATATATATATATATTTAAGTTCGATTACTTTTGGCTATATATATATATATATATATTATCATTTAAAATGAAATGAGTAATGAAGAGTGGGGTCGTCGACATAAGAGTGGATAGGTGAAGTTTGTAATAGATAGAAGGTAATTAATGATAGTAGAAAAGGCGTTTGGGATAGAAAAGAACTCTGAGGAACACCACCATTTATAGATTCAAAAGATGAACAGTGGCCGTCTACAACTTTTGATATAGAATGTCCGGAACGAAAATCGGAGAGAAAAATAGATACCTAAGTTGCGAAATTTAGAAAACAAAGCTTTGTACCAAACCCTATCAATTGGATTTATATATGTCAAGTGACATCTCAAAGGGTTGAAAACCAAGGATCAGAGAGAAGTGAAAGAAGAAAGTGAAAGAAAGAAAGAAAGTGAAAGAAGAAAGAAGATCGTCAGTAGAATGTTTCTTACCAAAGCCATATTGGCTATCAGATATAAGATTTGAAGAATAGAGATGTTTATAAACCTTCCTGTTAAGGTTAAAGGTTAAAGTGATAGGATGATAATTTGAGGGTAAAAACGGGTTCCCTTTTTCCGGCACAGACTCAGGAAAAGGAACCAGAAAGGTTATTGCATTTTCTACGAAAAGAAAAACAAAAACGTTTTTAGTGTCGCGGAGAAAAGATTTTACAAAATTTTGGGATTAAAAATAAGTTGTGCGATTTTCTGGAATTTGAAGACGACAGCAAATTCTTAAGGCAGCGTCCCTGTGGCGAATAGCAAGATAATATATATATATATATATATATATATATATATATATATATATATATATATATATATATGTGCGTATATTATTAAATATATATATATAAAGAGTATATATATATATATATATAGCATATATATATATATATATTTATAATATGTTATATGACACGTTATGTTATTGACTTACAATAGGTTAGGCTAATCAGGCTTGCCTGGTTAGGCCAGGTTGGTTAGCCAGGTTGAATAGTTAGGTTAGGCTAGGTTAGAGTTGGCTGCTAGGGTTAGGTAAGAACATGGGTTAGGGTTACCCAAAAAAATTTAATGTATTTACCCTAAATTAAAATAACGATACATTACTCATTACTTTCGCCCTAGTCTACCACTTATAAATAGCTATATATATATATATATAAAGCTATATATATATATATATATATATATATATATATATATATATATATATATATATATATATGCTTTTGTATATATATTTACATGTATTAAGTATAAGTATATATATATTATGGTAATCGTTATGTTTTACGACCCGTCAGTTTTTGATTTTTTTTTTTGTTTTTTTTTTCACATATTTCTAGTATATGATCCTAACAATCAATTTAAGTGGTGACGGACATGATTCAAAAATATATAGGACCTTTTACGTTTTACGACCGTCAGTTTTAATTTTTTTTTTTAACTAAAGGAATACTCAAGGGTAAACCACAAAGATGGCAGGAGTCGGGGTCTCTCGGCCTGGAACGACATGGTAGGACTTTCCCCTTCTCCGGGGAGGGTCTCCGGACCCCGCTCTTTTGGTATTTGGGTGTCGCGGGGGTTCCTCCGCCCCTCCCCTACGGGACCCCCCTCTGTCTTCCGTCGGCTCGAGCCCCTAATATGTTTCTTTTTTTTTATTTTTTTATTTTTTGTTTTACATTTTTGTAATAAGCTTTATATGCTGATTTCAAATATGTAATTCGTTTTTCTGAAAGTGTCATACTTTTCGAGATATTTCATATTTGATTTTTTTTACATTTATGTAATAAGCTTTATATGCTGATTCCAAATATGTAATTGTTTTTTCTGTAAGTATCGTACTTTTCGAGATATTTAATTTTTGAATTTTTTTATATAAATGTGATTTTTAAAAATTATTAAAATTGATTGTCAATTTTGAATCGTGTCCGTCACCACTTAAATTCATTATTAGTATCATATATTAGAAATATGTTAAAAAACAAAAACAAATCAAAGAACTGACGGAGTCGTTAAACATAACATAATAGGGTCTATATATATATATATATATATATATATATATATATATATATATATATATATATATATATATATATATATATATATATATAAGTATAAAGAGATATATATATATATATATATATATATATATATATATATATATATATATATATATAAAGGGAATAAGTTCTTTGTACTCTCGCTTAGATTCCCACAGGAAATAATGGAAAGAATTTACAGATTAGATAATGCAAACGAAGCGAGAGAGAAAGAGAGAATAGAAAGTGGATCACAAAATAATACACAAATTTGAAGGATAGGAATGAAACTAACTCCAGAGCTATGATACCCGTTAAATAATATATATATATATATATATATATATATATATATATATATATATATATATATATATATATATATATATATATATATATATATATATATATATATAATATATATATATATATATATATATATATATATATATATATATATATATATATATATATATATATATATATATATATATATATATATATATATATATATAGCATATATATATATATATATAGTATATATATATATATATATATATATATATATATATATATATATATATATATATATATATATATATATATATATATATATATATATATATATATATATATATATATAGATATACCTTTACATATATATATATATATATATATATATATATATATATTCAAAATGAGAAATATGAAATTGTTCCCCCATATATATATATATATATATATATATATATATATATATATATATATATATATATATATATATATATATATATATATATATATATATATATATATATATATATATATATATATATATATATATATATATATATATATATATATAAGATGGATAGATAGATATATAATAGTAATGCAACAAGATTCGCCTCCGTCTCTGGCTGGATGTCCGGCCTTTTTATAAAAGCTCTGTCTCCTACCGGAGCATTTTCAGGATCATCCGAGCTCCAGGCAGCCGGATCTTTCTTTAAAAAATTGAACATTTTCCAAATGATGTGAATATTTTTGTTCCATTCAGTATAATCTATTTATTAACTTGAAATATATTTAATTTTGGTTCCTATATATTGTAACTAGGAAAATGATGGTGTACATAAAATGCCCGTGTATAATAATGGTTAAATTTATTTCTCATTACCGATAGATAGATTAAAACCTTATAGAATTTTAATATTTAAAATGCATTTGACAGCCGAGATAAGATTTTTCAAATTTTCAACTGATTTTGATGAGACGAAGATCAAAAGAAAGACCTCGTCCAATCGATTTCAAATCTGCTCCAAAAATTTTAAACTGGTTTGATTTAATAGAAAGAAAAAGTTATCATCATTTTCGACATCTGGAAAAATCATTCCTAGGTATATCTACGACGTGACGGGAGTATATTATAAAAAGATCTTCCAAATATTTCCATGCAATAGAAAATGAAAATAAGTCGAGTATGAAAAAGTTATCATCATTTCCAACACTTTTATTTGACCTCATTCAAATAATATATATATATATATATATATATATATATATATATATATTATATATAAAGATATATATATATATATATATATATATATATATATATATATATATATATATATATATATATATATATATATATATATATATATATATATATATATATGGTATATATATATATATTTATATATATTGCAAAGGAGCTGAAATCAAACCATGGAATTCAAACTCAATATGAATATAGAAAAATTTATAATTCATATTTTTTATATTCATTTTTCTCTCTGTTACAATTTAAAAAAAAAATTTGACTTAGAGATGAGATTTCACTTTGCATTGAAAACTGTCAACATGCTATTTGTTTTCCTGTATGAAAATCAAAAAAATTTTATGATGATTTTAAAAATTTTTTTTTTTTTTTTTTTTTAAATTGGAGAAACTATAAAAAATGATTTTTCAATATTTAATTAATCAACGTGTGGAATTTATAATACCAAATAGCTTGTAATCACTAGCCAAAAAGTTACCAAAAGGTGTTTGCAATATCTGAGAGTTTGAAGGTCTTTTGGGACCTTTATTTATTTATTTATTTATTTATTTATTTATTTTATTTTATTTTTTAATTTTTTTTTGAGAAATAAAAAAAATTTGCCACCAATAAAATTGTTGCAAATTCAAAATGTGAATAATTTATAGTTTGATTTCAAAATTTCAGAAGGAAAAAATTATTCAGAACGAATTGAATGAGGTCACATGAAAAAGTTTGAATTGAAGGCAGCATTTTTTCAACTGAATTAATTGTCCTTTTTATTGCATGCAGATTAGAAATGATCGGACGGGATCTTACATTTGGTGTTTAAAATTAAATATTTTACTCTTTTTTTTTTTAATTTATCCAAAATGTTTACCCTCCCTTGACATTGAAATATATCAATCTTTAATAAACTTTCTTTGAAGTAACATTGCTCTATATATCGCTACATACTAGTTCTTTAAACGCAGTAATTTACAATGTAAAAGTATTGAAATAATTATGCTGAACAAATATCTATGAGAAATACATACAAAATGCACTAAATATGAACTTCGATTTATACCATTTTTCTGTGCACATAACCTTTTGACATCTGTTTCAATTTGAATGGCCGATTTTGAATGAATAAGAAGCGAAAAAAAACCTAAAGACTAAATTTAACTTTTATGTCTATGTCGTCTCGATGTAGATTTTTTCACATTATCTGGAGACAAACAGAGGGTCAAAACTTTATCAAAATTTAAAATTTTCATGGTTGATAAAATTAAGAAAGATTAACAGCTTTTTATTTAAATACTTTTCTATCTATACAACCATTTGGCCCCTAGCCTTAAACTCTCCAGTAGCATAACTCCTCTCTAGAGAACTGCTAAAGATTCTCTCTCTCTCTCTCTCTCTCTCTCTCTCTCTCTCTCTCTCTCTCTCTCTCTCTCTCTCTCTCTCTCTCTCTCTCTCTGCACAGTGTTGACATTTATATGTCCAGATCTCTAACTCCGAACTTTATCGCTTTGCTCTATTACTAAATTGAGACATATTTTCTTATTCTTCTTTCCCTTTTACTCTCTTCCTTTATTATGTACATTCTAGTGCCATGGACCGGTACACTTCAACCCTTAATTTGAACCCAACTTTAAAGAGCTCAAGTCTGCCGAGTACCGTGTGACCTTCAGACCTTTTTTCACCAGGTGTGACACTTAAAAGAGTATATATATATATATATATATATATATATATATATATATATATATATATATATATATATATATATATAGTATATATATATATATATATATATATATATAGCAAAATGAATTTACAACTCCTCATATATGATAAAAAATTTAAAAGCTAACAGAGAGTAGGATAAGGTTCCTATATTAAATATAAGAGAGAGGTATATATATATATATATTTATAGATATATATATATATATAAAAAAAAATATATATATATATATATATATATATATATATATATATATATATATATATATATATATATATATATAAATATATATATATATATATATATATATATATATATATATATATATAAATAGAAAGAGATAGAAGAGTTATATATATATATATATATATATATATATATATATATATATATATATATATATATATATATATATATATTAGAGGTGTAGCGGATATCCGCATCCGCATTCACACATACGCATATGTGGATATCCGCATCATTTTTCTCTATCTGCCCGCATTTGCATTCGCATCTGCATGAATTTTTTGCGGATATGGATAGTATTTATTTATAATTATGAAACACCACTGATATTATATACAACACAACGACGTTTATAATCAACCCAACAGCTAACTTTCGCAAACGTCGATAATTCAGACTCGAAGAAATAAATGAAGCTTGTCTTCTCATTTTCGAAACAAACACAAAGGTGTGAAAGGCCTGACAGGTGATGATAATACGGTTTTAGGTAATTGTATTACTTTTTAAACCGCTTGAAGAGGTAACTAAGACAATTATCTAGCTCAGAAAATTCTTGTTTGTTAGACGGGATTCCTCTAGTTGCAACGAAGAACGCTGTGCCAAATACTCTATTTTTAAAAGTAAGGGACTTTTAAAGATGACAG
>JABUQX010081980.1:45000-47500 GCA_015478945.1 Trachelipus rathkii
GACGGGGACAGGGAGAAGAAGGAGGAAGGAGAGAGGGAAAGGGATAGGAGAGAAGAAGGAGACGAGGGAGGGGGAAAGAGAGGAAGAGGGAGGAAGAAGAGAAGAAGGGAGAGGAGAGAAGGAGGAAAGGGAGGGATAAGTCGGCACAATGAGAAATAGAATGAATTTGAGGAATAGAGAGAGAGAATTGCGAGTGAGACAGAGGCTGAAGAGAGAGAGAAAGAAGGAGAGAGAGAAGAGAGAGAGAGAGAGAGAGAGAAGAGAGAGAGAGAGAGGAGAAGAGAGGGGCAGAAAGAGTAAGGGAGGAGTGAGAAGAAATACAAGAGATGTGGGGAAAAGGGGACGAGAGGAAGAAGAGAGAGAAAGGGAGAAGAGAAGGGAGAAAAACGAAAGGGAGGAAGAGTATCTAGGGAGGTGAGCGAGGGGAGGCGGGTGGGAGGAGACGGGGGGGAGGAGGAAGCGAGGGGAGGGAAGAGGGGGATTCCCCCCCCCTTTGAGGGGGTAGGGGGGGCCGATATGCAAGGGGAGGGGGAGGGGGGGCGAGGGGGGGGGAAGGGAGAAGAGAGAGAGAGAGGAGAGGGAGAGAGAGGGGAGGAGGGGGGACAGGTGAATGGGGAGGCGGGGGAGTGGGGGGACGGCTGAGGCGTCGAGAGGAGGGGAGGGGGGAGGGCGGGAGCTAGTGGGGGGGGGAGGGAGGGGGGGAAGGGGGGGGGCGTGAAGGGGGAGGATGGAATAGAGGAGATGCTGGAGGAGGGAGGGAAGAGGGGTGGGGAAGGAGGACGAGAAAATAGGAGGAGAGGAAGAGCGAAGGGAGGAGAAGGTAGAGACAAATGGGAGAGGGAGAAAGGAGAAACGGAGAGGGGAAGACAGACGGGTGGGAAGGGAGAAAGGAGATGCTGAGAGGAACAGTCCCGATATAAAAATGACGGGGGACATGGCGATATACAAGTCAGAGAGAGAGAGAGGGGGGGGGGAGAGGGGAGAGAGAGAGAGAGAGAGAGAGAGAGAGAGAGAGAGAGAGAGAGAGAGAGAGAGAGAGAGACTACAAACCTAAAAGCGAAGTTTTTTGGAAACGTTTGTTAAGTTTCCATTGACAGTGTAATAAAATAATATAAATTAGAAAACTTTTATTTTATATATAAATTTCACAATTAAATTTCTTGTGATTAACAATTTAACACCCCGTTTTAATGATAAACTCTGGCAAACACTCCATTTGTCTATTTTCCCAACTTCCTTTGTCTTGAACACTTTCAAACGCTTTGTATCGGTAAATGTTGACCTTTAACGCGACCCTTGCTTTGATTTTTCTTTAACTGGTGAAATTTAGTAGGATTCTGGTCTCTACCTACCAGAGAAGACATAAAAAAAAAACTAACATCCAGAGTAGTCTCCAAACAATTGATTGTTTTTACAGATTACTACCACTCATGAGCAGGGCCCTTTTCAAAGAGGGACAGAAAATAAAATATAAAAGAAAATCCACCCAAGCCCGAGCCCAACGCAAGTCTCTTAGATGAACTAAGGAATTAAAATTTCTTGCAGTCTTTTTAATTCTAAATGTAAAGTGTTCGTCAATCTGAAATATAATATTAATGTATACCAAGAAGAAAGTTTCCATATTTAATTCCATGCTTATTAGGTTAGTGTTTGTACTCAGGAAGGTGGTGAGGGGAGAGGATTAGGTAAAGAATGTAGGTAAGCAAAATAACTAGTGATGTAGCAAGAATGTGATCTGACACTGGCAGGGGGCTCTGACACTGACACTGGCACAATGGTTAACTCAAAAAAGCTCAAACTACCACTTCCGATCGGAGTTGTCATTTTTATGTTATTTATTTTTAAATATTTTTGCACAAAAAAAATTTAGAAGAATTAAAAGTTTTATATAAGTTTTAATTTTTTTTTAATTACCTCTATAACTACATATTTAGCAAACAATGAACAGGCTAGATATTTATTTATTGCATTATTGCAATTGTATAATTGTGAGAAGTTTCCTTTCTTCTTTCTTATTAAAATGATTTAAAAACTTGTATTATATTTAAATCTTTTCATCCAAATTATCATTAAATGTTTTATCCTGTTTGATGGAAGCAAATTGTTGTTCAATTAAATTTTAAATTTTTTTTCTCATTATTACTTGAACGTAGGGGTGGCCAACGAACTGGTTGCGGTGCTGAATGAAGCACACAATTCCAGTATCCTGGTGCGGTGCACAGCGCGGTGCCCATTGAAACATAAAGGTGCGTTTCCCATAATTCTGGTGCTAGGCCAGCCATACTTGGACGCCAGTGTCTTTAAAATTCTATAAAACAAATTTTCAAAGCATTTTATTGATAGAATTACAAATAGGATCTATGCATTATTAGAACTGGAAACAATATGTATTAAATGAAAAATAATAGCTATCAAATTCCAATGGATTTAATATTTTTCCGATCAAACCCATAAAAAATTATGATTATTATCAGATCAATTCCATTAGTCTTTCAAGCTG
>JABUQX010081980.1:55000-60000 GCA_015478945.1 Trachelipus rathkii
AAGAAAATTTTTTCTTAAAATTATATAAAAAATATTTACTTAACAATAAACTTAATGAATTTATAAAGATTAGAAGCATTAGCTTTGGTGACCTAAATCAGGTCCTCATTGAGATGCGATGCTAATTAGACAGTTAACTAGACTAGTTAACATCTCATCTGAATGAGGACATGAGTTAGGTTGAAATAATGCTCTAATCTCGTAAGTCAAATCTCGTATTAGTGTCCATATATCCATTTGAAACACTATTCTGACCAGTACAATCCTTGAACAGTCTCTTCATAAGGCTTTATTATTTATTATAAATACTTGTAGGGTATTTATGCTATTCTCATCTACTATATATATATATATATATATATATATATATATTTAGATAAATATATAATAATATATATATATATATATATATATATATATATATATATATATAAATATAAATATATATATATATATATACTATATATATATATATATATATATAATATATATATATATATATATATATATATATGTATAACATATATATATATATATAATAACAATAATAATATATATATATATATATATATTTATATATATATATATATATATATATATATATATATATATATATATATATATATATATATATATATATATATATATATATATATATATATATATATATATATATATATATATATAAAAAGATAAAAAATATATATATGTATATATATATATATATCTATATGATTTCAGAGAATATGAGCATAATTTTGGCAACGCATTTATTATAATGGACGTTTCGGGTATATAACGTTACCCATCATCAGCACTGCAATTGAAATAAAATAATATAATTTTATAACACAAAATATAAATAAAATGAACTAATATAAAACTAATACAATGAATGAACACATATGTAAATTTAAAATAAATAAATCACACGAAAAAAGTACCTAAGATTGAGTTAGGTTTCATTTACAGAGAAGGCGAAATGCAAACTAAAAGTTACGAAAATTTGTTTACAGTGAGAAAACAAAAAACAAAAGTTACTTGGTTGGAATATATATAAATTAATGAGTGAAGAGGGGGATAGAAGACAAATCCTTATTTAATTCGGGTTTTAATTCAAAAATGTAGAGAGACTCAAGAATCTTTCTGTCGAGTTGATCATTGGCAGGGGATAGGGAACTAAATTTTTTTGTGCAATAGGGTGATTATTTTGAAAGGCATGATTGCGTATGGAGGAGTTTTCTGGGGTTGTGATAGGTAAACCAGTTCTGTAAGAAACTCCCCGGTATTTCGAGATCTTCAAGTAAAGTTGAAGGCCTATTTGGACCATGTAGCGGACGTTGCAGTCCGCACACTTATACAAATATACCAATGAGGACCTCATATGTAGAGGAAGAGAATCTTTATGGCGAAAAAAATTTGAAATACTATAGTTATTAATAGGAATGAAAATAAAGCGAGCAAAAGGAAAAGCATTGGATAGAGTGTGATTGAGATTTTTCACAAGTTTTAGGACCGAAAGATCAAAATGTACGAAAGATCAAAATATCTAAAATAATAACTAAAAAATTTATGATCACTCGCTAATGTTAAAAATAGCATTAATAACATTAAATTATTTGTGTGATTAACGTAAATAATTTTTATGTTAAGTTCACACAACAATAACCTATATTGCATGCAAGTAATAATAATAATAATTAATAATAATAATAATAATAATAATAATAATAATAATAATAATAATAATAATAATAATAATAATAATAATAATAATAATAATAATAATAATAATAATAATAATAATAATAATAATAATAATAAAATAAATAATAATAATAATAAAAATAATAAAAAATAAAAAAAAAAAAAAATAATAATAATAATAATAATAATAATAATAATAATAATAATAATAATAATAATAATAATAATAATAATAATAATAATAATGTAAATAATAATAATAATGATCATAATAATAATAAGAATAAGAAATAAAGAAAAAAGTAATAATAATAAAATTAATAATACTAAAAGTAATAATAATAAAAGAAATAATAATAAAAATAATAATAATAAAATAATAATAAAATAAAATAAAATAATGACAAAAATAATAACAAAAATAATAACAAAAATAAAAAAAAAAAAAAAAAAAATAATAATAATAATAATAATAATAATAATAATAATAATAATAATAATAATAATAATAATAATAATAATAATAATAATAATAATAATAATAATAATAATAATATTGATAATTATCAATTTATTTTTATTATTAATCTCTGCATTTTAATGTCAATGCATATGTGTGTATTATTAATATTAATAATGAATATTATTATTATCATGATTATGATTATGATTATTATTATTATTATTATTATTATTATTATTATTTTATTGATTATTATTATTATTATTATTATTATTATTATTATTATTATTATTATTAATATGTGTGTGTGTATAATAATAATAATAATAACATTATAATAATAATAATTATAATAATAATAAAAATAATAATAATAATAATAATAATAATAATAATAATAATAATAATAATAATAATAATAATAATAATAATAATAATAATAATAATAATAATAATAATAATAATAATAACAAATAATCACAAAAATTTTTAAACACAAAAATAATAAAAATATTATAAAAATATAATAATAAAAGAATATCTAAATTTCTATATTAACCGATCTATATAATTATATTAAGTACGAATATCAAACAGTTGATAACGCCTTGACCTTTCAGAAAAAAAAATATTTGTTTGTTTTTTAGATAGCTGACCACTTTCTTTGAAGATTTCACCTAACGGGATTATATAGCATAATATATATATATATATATATATATATATATATATATATATATATATATATATATATATATATATATATATATATATATATATATATATATATATATATATATACATATATATATATATATATATATATATATATATATATATATATCTATATATATATATATATATATACATTTATATATATAGATATATATATATAATATATATATATATATATATATATATATATATATATATATGAGTGCTTTACTTAAGTCTTAATTGTTATTTTAATTTTTTTTAACAATTAAATACAACCCAAATCATATTCCATATATAAAACACAATTTTAAATGTTAGGGACGATCGATTCAATAATATCGATTTACGATATTATTACCTTATTAAATTTTATGTAATGATCAATCGATATTTTTCGATATATTAATCTATATTTTTACTAGTAAAAATATTTAACTTTTCAATGTGCGTTACAAGGGAGGAAAAAAATTAGTATGTGTTAAAAAAGATTAAAAAAGATTGTTTGAAAAACAGACATGTTTTAATGTTCAAGGGAAATTCGTTAACAGTGCCTGCAAATTGGTTTTAAATAATTTGCATAAGAAAGACAGGACAGGATGAGAACAGGATTAAAATATTTTGGAACTATATCTTCAGCTAATTAATTTTCTCACAACGAAGTACCTCAAATCCAGGTTTAAAAAAAAAAAGTAAGTTTGAAACATCAATTACAATCTCATTGAAAATTGTTTCTTTTAACTCGAGATATTTTAAACTCCAAAATTAAAATTTAGGTATATAAAATAACGTAGATAAACTGAAACAATTTGTAGAAAGCTAATTAAGATCTCATTTCTTCAATTTGAAACAGTTTATCGGATCCTCTAGGAAATTAAGAAAGCTAAGCTTTCTAAGCTAAAAGCTTTCACAATTACCAGAAACTTTGAATCAATTGAGGAAACAATATCAACAGAAAACTGAATCCTAACAGGAAATGAATCAAAGCCGGATTCCTAAACGCTGCTCTATATAATTGGAAGGAGAAGGATTCTTACGTAAATGTAGAAAATCTAAGCTGTAAAGAGCCTGGAATAAGCTTGGGGAAAGCAAAAAATCCTATCCTGTTTGATCCGTAGGACGATTGTCGGTGAGTATTGAAAAGGTAGAGGTCGTAATCTCCTAGGGAATGAGCAAGTCCATTTCATCTTCTCCTAAATTTCTCCTCATAATCCGTGATTCGATGATACCTGTTCTTGTGCTCTGCAGGATAGACACAATGCTTATCGGAAATGGGAAAACACTAATTCTCCTATCACTCTTGCTAATTTTTGTTCGATTCGGAATCATTGAAGGGATATTATTCGCTAGGTTAAGCATGCTTTCACCAAAAGGAAGTGCGCTGACCTCCTTTGATCTCCTACTGTTAAAAATTTCTGACCCCTTGTCAAAAATGTACCTAATAACTTCTGTAAATCTGCTTTTCCTTCTCTTATTCGGTCTGACGGATCTGTAGCTAATACTCCTTCTGAAAAGGCTAATCTTCGGCATCTTTTTTTTCCATCTAGACGATTCTGGTAACCCCCCCCCCTCCTACTCTCGGGTGTCCCATGGCTCTGCCTGTGATTACACCTGATCGGGTGCATGAGATCATGAGATCTATAAACTTCAGGAAAGCTCGCGGCCGAACGGCATTCCTCCTCTTGTTTTGAGGGAGTGTCCTCCCGAGCTGGCTCCTGGCCTTGTTCAATTCAATTCTCTATCTTAATTCTAACACTTTCCCTCAGTGTTGGAAGCGCGCATATATTCAATCGATCCCGAAGGGTACCGCTCTGATCCCTTATAACTATAGTCTAACTCTCATTTGTATTCTGTCCAAAATTTGTATTCTGGCCATTTGTATTCTGTCCAAAATTTCCTGGATCATCCGGAATCTCACTCCCTCCTTTCAGATCACTAGCATGAATTTCAACGTTCAAGGGCAACTGGTGACATTCTTTCCTATCTCACTGATTTATGTTCTGCCCTTATGGATCTAGGAAGTAGTGTGAGGTCTCTTGACATATAAAGTCTTTGACCAAGGGTATGGCATGCGTTGCTGCTCTAAAGCGCTCCATTGGGTTTCTCGTTCTTTGCT
>JABUQX010081981.1:0-53692 GCA_015478945.1 Trachelipus rathkii
AGATTTACCAAATAATTTCAAATGTTGAAATTTAGGAAAAAAATCGTACTTTTAAGAGTTCTAAATTTGTAATTGTGAAATTTAAGAAAAGGCGCGTAATTTTAGATGTTAAAAATTTTTATTAAAACAGTTTTCACAACATTAATGAAATATTAGGTTATAAAATATTAAAATTTCATTAAATGGCGTCAATTTAAGACACCTAAAACTGTTAATTAAATTCGTTTTCTGCTTTGAAATTGCATTTCAATGAAACACATTATTTTTTCAAATGCTGAAAATACCGTTAAAAACTCAATTTTAGGATTTACCAAATAATTTCAAATGTTGAAATTTAGGAAAAATCGTAATTTTAAGAGTTCTAAATTTGTAATGTGAAAATTTAAGAAAAAGCGTTGAAGAATTAAAATTTTGTATTAAAACAGGTTTTCACAACTAATGAAATATTTGGTATATAAAAACAAATATTGAAAATTTCATTAAAAAACGTCAACTTAAGACCTAAAAAACTATATAATTCGTTGTCTGCTTTTGAATTGCAGTTCAATGAAACACATTATTTTTTCAAATGCTGAAAATACCGTTAAAAACTCAATTTTAAGATTTACCAAATAATTTCAAATGTTGAAATTTTAGGAAAAATCCGTAATTTTAAGGAGTTCTAATTGTAATGTTGAAAATTAACGAAAAGCGTAATTTAGAGTTAAAAAAAAAAAAAAAAAAAAAAAAAAAAAAAAAAAATTATTTTATTAAATAGGTTTTCACAACTCATGAAATATTGGTATATAAAAACAAAATATTGAAATTTTCATTAAAAAAACGTCAATTAAGACACCTAAACTATTAATAAATTCTCTTTTCTGCTTTTTGAATTTACATTTCAATGTCAAATGTGAAATTAGGAAAAAATCGTACTTTTAGAGTTCTATTTGTATATGTGAAATTTAATTAAAACGCGAATTTAGAAGGTTAAAAATTTTTTATTAAAACAGGTTTTCACAACTAATGAAATATTTGGTATATAAAAACAAATATTGAAATTTCATTAAAAAACGTCAATTTAAGACACCTAAAACTATTAATAAATTCTCTTTTCTGCTTTTTGAAATTGCATTTCAATGAAACACATTATTTTTGAAATGCTGAAAATACCTGTTAAAAAATTTTTAAGATTTACCAAATAATTTCAAATGTTGAAATTTAGGAAAAATCGTACTTTTAAGAGTTCTAAATTTGTAATGTGAAAATTTAAGAAAAAGCGTAATTTTAGAAGTTAAAATTTTTTTATTAAACACCAGCGTTTTCACAAACCTAGATGAAATATTAGGCTATATATACAATAATGTATTTCATTAAAAAACGTCAATTTAAGACACCTAAAACTGTTAATAAATTCTCTTTTCTGCTTTTTGAAATTGCATTTCAATGAAACACATTATTTTTTCAAATGCTGAAAATACCGTTAAAAACTCAATTTTAGGATTTACCAAATAATTTCAAATGTTGAAATTTAGGAAAAATCGTATTTTTAAGAGTTCTAAATTTGTAATGTGAAAATTTAAGAAAAAGCGTAATTTTAGAAGTTAAAATTTTTTATTAAAACAGGTTTTCACAACTAATGAAATATTTGGTATATAAAAACAAATATTGAAATTTCATTAAAAAACGTCAATTTTAAGACACCTAAAACTATTAATAAATTCACTTTTCTGCTTTTTGAAATTGCATTTCAATGAAACACATTATTTTTTCAAATGCTGAAAATACCGTTAAAAACTCAATTTTAAGATTTAACAAACTTAATCTTCAATGTGGAAATCTTAGGAAAAATCGTTAATTTTCCGAGTTTCTAAAAGTTGTAATGTTAAGAAATTTAAGAAAAGCGCAATTTTAGAAGTTAAAATTTTTTTATTAAACAGGTTTTCACAACTAATGAAATATTTGGTATATAAAAACAAATATTGAAATTTCATTAAAAAACGTCAATTTAAGACACCTAAAACTATTAATAAATTCACTTTTCTGCTTTTTGAAATTGCATTTCAATGAAACATTATTTTTTCAAATGCTGGAAATACCGTTAAAAACTCAATTTTAAGATTTACCAAATAATTTCAAATGTTGAAATTTAGGAAAAATCGTACTTTTAAGAGTTCTAAATTTGTAATGTGAAAATTTAAGAAAAAGCGTAATTTTAGAAGTTAAAATTTTTATTAAAACAGGTTTTCACAAATAATGAAATATTTGGTTATAAAAACAAATATTGAGATTTCATTAAAAAACATTAATTTTAAGACACCTAAATATTATAATTCGATTTCTTGCTTTTTTTGAAATTTACCAAATAATTCTATTTTTGAAATTTAGCAAAAACCATACTCCAAGACCTCTAAAGGCCTTAATGTACAATTTTAAGAAAAAGGTAATTTAGAAGTTAAAATTTTTTAAAACAGGTTTTTCAAAGCTAATGAAATATTTGGTTTATATAAAAACAAATATTGAAATTTGCATTAAAAAACGTCCATTTAGACACTTAAAACTATTAATAAATTTAGCTTTTCTGCTTTTGAAATTGCATTTCAGAGAAAACACATTATTTTTTTCAAATGATGAAAAATACCGTTTAAACTCAATTTTAAGATTTATCAATAAATTTCAAATGTTGAAATTTTAGAAAAAATCTACTATTTCTAACAGTTCTAAAATTGTAATGTTATGCTGAAAATACCGTTAAAAATTCTTATTTAAGATTTACCAAATATTTCAATGTTCAAATTAGGAAAAATTCGTACTTTTAAGGTGTTCTAATTCCACAATGTGAAAATTAGAAAAAGCATAATCTTAGATGATATAAATTTTTTTATTAAAAATGTTTTCACAACTAATGAAATATTGGATATAAAAACAAATATTGAATTTCATTAAAAAACGTCAATTTAAGACACACAAAACAAATTAATAAATTCTCTTTTTCTGCTTTTTGAAAATTGCTTTTCATGCAAACATTATTTTTCCAATGCTGAAAATACCGTTAAAAACTCAATTTTAGAATTTACCAAATAATTTCAAGTTGAAATTAAGGAAAAATCGTTACTTTTAAGAGTTCTTATTTGTAATGTGAAAATTTAAAAAAAGTGTAATTTAGAAGTTAAAATTTTTTATTAAAACAGGTTTCAACAACTAATATTTGGTATTAAAAAACAAATATTGGATAATTTCATTAAAAGCGTCAATTAAGACACTAAAACTAGTTAATATAAATTTCCTTTTCTGCTTTTTGAATTGCATTTCAATAAACATTATTTTTTCAATGCTGAAAATACGTTAAAAACTCAATTTTAAGATTTACAAATTAATTTCAAATGTTGAAATTTAAGGAAAAATCGTACTTTTAAGAGTTTCTAAATTTGTAATGTGAAATTTTAAGAAAGGTAATTTTGGAAGTTAAAATTTTTATTAAACAGGTTTTCACAACTAAAAATATTTAATATATAAAAACAAATATTGAAATTTCATTAAAAAACGTCAACTTAAGACACCTAAAACTATTAATAAATTCGCTTGTCTGCTTTTTGAAATTGCATTTCAATGAAACACATTATTTTTTCAAATGCCTGAAATATAACGTTAAAACTCAATTTTAAGAATTTACCAAATAAATTCAAATGTGAATTTAGAGAAAAATCGTAATTTAAGAGTTCTAAATTTGAATGTGAAAATTTAAGAAAAAAGCCTAAATTTTAGAAGAAAAATTAATTTTAAAACAGGGTAAACAACTAGTGAGAAATTTTTACTTCAAAACAAATATTGAGTTTAATTAAAAACAGTCAATTTAAGACACCTAAAACTATTAATAAATTCGCTTTTCTGCTTTTTGAAATTGCATTTCAATGAAACACATTATTTTTTCAAATGCTGAAAATACCGTTAAAAACTCAATTCTAAGATTTACCAAATAATTTCAAATGTTGAAATTTAGGAAAAATCGTAATTTAAGAGTTCTAAATTTGTAATGTGAAAATTTAAGAAAAAGCGTAATTTTAGAAGTTAAAATTTTTTATTAAAACAGGTTTTCACAACTAATGAAATATTTGGTATATAAAAACAAATATTGAAATTTCATTAAAAAACGTCAATTTAAGACACCTAAACTATTAATAAATTCGCTTTTCTGCTTTTTGAAATTTACCAAATAATTTCAAATGTTGAAATTTAGGAAAAATCGTACTTTTAAGAGTTCTAAATTTGTAATGTAAAAATTTAAGAAAAAGCGTAATTTAGAAGTTGTTTAGTTTTTTATTTAAAACAGTTTTCAAAAATAATGAAATATTTGGTATAAAAAACAAATATTGAAATTTCATTAAAAAACGTCAATTTAAGACCTAAAACTATTAATAAATTCACTTTTCTGCTTTTTGAAATTGCATTTCAATGAAACACATTATTTTTTCAAATGCTGAAAATACCGTTAAAAACTCAATTTTAAGATTTACCAAATAATTTTAAATGTTGAAATTTAGGAAAAATCGTACTTTTAACAGTTCTAAATTTGTAATGTGCTGAAAATACCGTTAAAAAATCAATTTTAAGAATTACCAAATAATTTCAAATGTTGAAATTTAGGAAAAATCGTACTTTTAAGAGTTCTAAATTCGTAATGTGAAAATTTAAGAAAAAGCGTAATTTTAGAAGTTAAATTTTTTTATTTAAACAGGTTTTCACAACTAATGAAATATTTGGTATATAAAAACAAATATTGAAATTTCATTAAAAAACGTCAATTTAAGACACTAAAAAACGTCAATTTAAATTCTCTTTTCTGCTTTTTGAAATTGCTTTTCAATGCAACACATTATTTTTTCAAATGCTGAAAATACCGTTAAAAACTCAATTTTAAGAATTACCAAATAATTTCAAATGTTGAAATTTAGGAAAAATCGTACTTTTTATAGTTCTAAATTTGTAATGTGAAAATTTAAGAAAAAGCGTAATTTTAGAAGTTAAAATTTTTTATTAAAACAGGTTTTCACAACTAATGAAATATTTGGTATATAAAAACAAATATTGAAATTTCATTAAAAAACGTCAATTTAAGACACCTAAAACTATTAATAAATTCTCTTTTCTGCTTTTTGATATTGGCATGCAAATGAAACACATGTTATTTTGTTCAAAGCTGAAAATCCGTTTAAAACTCTTTTAGAGTTTACTACAATTATTTCAAATGTTGAATTAGGAAATCGCTACTTAGATAAGAAGTTCTAATTCGTAATGTGAAAAATTTAAAGAAAAAGCGTAATTTAGAAGTTAAATTTGTTATTAAAACAGGTTTTCACAACTAAATGAAATATTGTATATAAAAACAAATATTGAAATTTCATTAAAAAAACTCAATTTATGACACCAAAAACAAATAATAAATTCTCTTTTATGCTCTTTGAAATTGCATTTCAATGAGACACATTATTTTTTCAAATGCTGAAAATACTTTAAAAACTCATTTTAAGAATTACCAATACATTTCAAAATTGGTTGAAATTTAGGAAAAATCGTACTTTTAAGAGTTCTAAATTTGTAATGTGAAAATTTAAGAAAAAGCGTAATTTTAGAAGTTAAAATTTTTTATTAAAACAGGTTTTCACAACTAATGAAATATTTGGTGTATAAAAAAAAATATTAAATTTTCATTAAAAAACGTCAATTTAAAACACCTAAAACAATTAATAAATTCTCTTTCCTGCTTTTTGAAATTGTATTTCAATGAAACACATTATTTTTTCAAATGCTGAAAATACCGTTAAAACTCAATTTTAAGATTAACCAAATAATTTTAAATGTTGAAATTTAGGAAAAATCGTACTTTTAAGAGTTCTAAATTTGTAATGTGAAAATTTAAGGAAAAGCGTAATTTTAGAAGTTAAATTTTTTTTTTAAAACAGGTTTTCAAAACTAATGAAATATTTGGTATATAAAAACAAATATTTAAATTTCATTAAAAAAACGTCAATTTAAGACATCTAAAACTATACATAAATCAACTTTTCAGTTATTTGAAATTGCATTTCAATGAAAACATTATTTTTTCAATGCTGAAAATACGTTAAAAACCTCAATTTTAAGATTTTACAAATAATTTCAATGTTGAAATTTAGGAAAAAAATTAAAAATTTTGAAAATTCTAATGAAAATTTAAGAAAAGAGTAATTTTAGAAGTTAAATTTTTTTATTAAAACAGGTTTTCACAACTAATGAAATATTTGGTATATAAAAACAAATATTGAATTTTCATTAAAAAACGTCAATTTAAGACACCTAAATCAATTAACAATTCTCTTTCTGCTTTTTGAAATTGCATTTCAATGAAACACATTATTTTTTCAAATGCTGAAAATACCGTTAAAAACTCAATTTTAAGATTAACCAAATAATTTCAAATGTTGAAATTTAGGAAAAATCGTACTTTTAAGAGTTCTAAATTTGTAATGTGAAAATTTAAGAAAAAGCGTAATTTTAGAAGTTAAATTTTTTTATTAAAACAGGTGTTCAAAACTAATGAAATATTTGGTATATAAAAACAAATATTGAAATTTCATTAAAAAACGTCAATTTAAGACATCTAAAACTATTAATATATTCACTTTTCAGCTATTTGAAATTGCATTTCAATGAAACACATTATTTTTTCAAATGCTGAAAATACCGTTAAAAATCAATTTTAAGAATTATCAAATAATTTCAAATGTTGAAATTTAGGAATATGATACTTTTAAGAGTTCTAAATTCGTAATGTGAAAAATTTAAGCGTAATTTTAGAAGTTAAATTTTTTTATTAAAACAGGTTTTCACAACTAATGAAATATTTGGTATATAACAACAAATATTGAAATTTCATTAAAAAACGTCAATTTAAGACACCTAAAACTATTAATAAATTCACTTTTCTGCTTTTTGAAATTGCATTTCAATGAAACACATTATTTTTTCAAATGCTGAAAATACCGTTAAAAACTCAATTTTAAGAATTACCAAATAATTTCAAATGTTGAAATTTAGGAAAAATCGTACTTTTAAGAGTTCTAAATTTGTAATGTGAAAATTTAAGAAAAAGCGTAATTTTAGAAGTTAAAATTTTTTATTAAAACAGGTTTTCACAACTAATGAAATATTTGGTATATAAAAACAAATATTGAAATTTCATTAAAAAACCTCAATTTAAGACACCTAAAACTATTAATAAATTCACTTTTCTGCTTTTTGAAATAGCATTTCAATGAAACACATTATTTTTTCAAATGCGAAAAATACCGTTAAAAATCTTCAAAGTACGATTTTTCCTATAATTTCAAATGTTGAATATTATGAAAAGATCACGTACCTTTTAAGAGTTCTATAATTAGTCAATGTGAAAATTTAAGAAAAAGCGTAATTTTAGAAGTTAAAATTTTTTATTAAAACAGGTTTTCACAACTAATGAAACATTTGGTATATAAAAACAAATATTAAAATTTCATTAACAAACGTCAATTAGACACTAAAACAATTAATAAATTCTCTTTTCTGCTTTTTTGAAATTGCTTTATCAATTTGCAAACAACATTATTTTTTCAAATGCTGCACGAAAGACCGTGACAAACTCAATTTAAGAATTACCAATATTTCAAATGTTGAAATTTTAGGAAAAACCGTACTTTACAGAGTTCTAAATTTTTAATGGTAAAATTTAAGAAAAAGCGTAATTTTGAAAGTTAAAAAAAAATTTCTCTACTCTGAAAAGGTTCACAACTATGAAACATCTTGGTATATAAACAAATATTGAATTTCATTAAAAAACGTCAATTTAAACAGAATCTAAAAATTATTAATAAATTTTTCTCAGGCTTTTTGAAATTGCATGTTCAATGAAACAACATTAATTTTTTTCAAATTTGCTGAAAATACCGTTAAAACTCAATTTTAGATTTTACAAAATAATTGCATCAAATGTTTGAAATTTTAGGAAAAAATTCGTACTTTTAGAGTTCTAAATTTGTAATGTTGAAATTTAAGAAAAAAAAGAAATTTTAAAATCTAAACTTTTTTATTGAAAAAATGACTTCAAGAGCTAATAAAATATACTTTATTAAAAAACAAATATAAATTTCATTAAAAACGTCAATTTAAGACACTAAAACTATTAATAAATTCTCTTTTCTGCTTTTTGAAATTGCATTTCAATGAAACACATTATTTTTTCAAATGCTGAAAATCCCGTAAAAAACTCAATTTTAAGAATTACCAAATAATTTCAAATGTTGAAATTTAGGAAAAATCGTACTTTTAAGAGTTCTAAATTTGTAATGTGAAAATAAGAAAAAGCGTAATTTTAGAAGTTGAAATTTTTTATTAAAACAGGTTTTCACAACTAATGAAATATTTGGTATATAAAAACAAATATTGAAATTTCATTAAAAAACGTCAATTTAAGACACCTAAAACTAATTAATAAATTCACTTCATATCAGGCTCTTTTTGAAAATTGCATTTCAATGAAACACATTAATCTTTTTTCAAATGCTGAAAATACCGTTAAAAACTCAATTTTAAGATTTAACAAATAATTTCAAATGTTGAAATTTAGGAAAAATCGTACTTTTAAGAGTTCTAAATTCGTAATGTGAAAATTTAAGAAAAAGCGTAATTTTAGAAGTTAAAATTTTTTAGATTTAAAACAGGTATTCACAATAATGAAAATTTTGTATATTAAACGGAAATTGAAATTTCATTAAAAAAACGTCATTAAGACACCTAAAACAATTAATAAATTCTCTTTTTCTGCTTTTTAAATTGCATTTCAATGAAACACATTATTTTCAAATGCTGAAAATACGTTAAAAACTCAATTTTAGATTTACAAAATTATTTCAAATGTTGAAAATTAGGAAAATCCTACTTTTAAGAGTCTAAATTTGTAATGTGAAAATTTAAGAAAAAGCGTAATTTTAGAAGTTAAAATTTTTTATTAAAACAGGTTTTCACAACTAATGAAATATTTGTATATAAAAAAATATTGAAATTTCATTAAAAACGTCAATTTAAGAACACCTAAAACTATTAATAAATTCGCTCTTTTCTGCTTTTTGAAATTGCATTTCAATGAAACACATTATTTTTTCAAATGCTGAAAATACCGTTAAAAACTCAATTTTAAGAATTACCAAATCATTCTCAAATGTTGAAATTTAGGAAAAAATCGTACTTTAAGAGTTCTAAATTTGTAATGTGAAATTAAGCAAAAGCGTAATTTAAGAAGTATAAAATTTGTTATATAAAACAGTTTATTTGTTTCACAACATAATGAAAGTATTTGGATAAATATAAAAACAAATATTGAAATTTCATTTAAAAAACGTCAGATTTTAGGACACCTAAAAAAGTTAATAATTCTCTTTCTGCTATTTTTGAAATGCATTTCAATGAAACACTTATATTTTGTTCAAATGCGAAAATTATGTTAAAACTCATTTTAAGATTAACAAATAAATTTCAAATTTTATGAAATTTAGGAAAAATCGTTACTTGTTAAAAAGTCTCTAAATTTGTAATGGTGAAAATTTTAAGGAAAAGCGCGTAATTTTACAGTTAATTTTATTTATTAAAACAGCGTTTTTCAAAAAACTAAATGAATATTTACGGTGTATATAAACAAATAAATTGATTTTTCATTAAAAAACGTCAATTTAAGACATCAAAAACTATTAATAAATTCACTTTTCAGTTATTTGAAATTGCATTTCAATGAAACACATTATTTTTTCAAAT
The DNA here is from genome assembly GCA_015478945.1 of Trachelipus rathkii. NCBI lineage: Eukaryota > Metazoa > Arthropoda > Malacostraca > Isopoda > Trachelipodidae > Trachelipus > Trachelipus rathkii. Next base: position 9,799 of record JABUQX010081981.1, read on the forward strand.
GCTGAAAATACTTTAAAAACTCAATTTTAAGATTTACCAAATAATTTCAAATGTTGAAATTTAGGAAAAATCGTACTTTTAAGAGTTCTAAATTTGTAATGTGAAAATTTAAGAAAAAGCGTAATTTTAGAAGTTAAATTTTTTTATTAAAACAGGTTTTCAAAACTAATGAAATATTTGGTATATAAAAACAAATATTGAATTTTCATTAAAAAACGTCAATTTAAGACACCTAAATCAATTAATAAATTCTCTTTCCTGCTTTTTGAAATTGTATTTCAATGAAACACATTATTTTTTCAAATGCTGAAAATACCGTTAAAAACTCAATTTTAAGATTTACCAAATAATTTCAAATGTTGAAATTTAGGAAAAATCGTACTTTTAAGAGTTCTAAATTTGTAATGTGAAAATTTAAGAAAAAGCGTAATTTTAGAAGTTAAATTTTTTTATTAAAACAGGTTTTCAAAACTAATGAAATATTTGGTATATAAAAACAAATATTGAAATTTCATTAAAAAACGTCAATTTAAGACATCTAAAACTATTAATATATTCACTTTTCAGCTATTTGAAATTGCATTTCAATGAAACACATTATTTTTTCAAATGCTGAAAATACCGTTAAAAATCAATTTTAAGAATTATCAAATAATTTCAAATGTTGAAATTTAGGAAAAATCGTACTTTTAAGAGTTCTAAATTCGTAATGTGAAAATTTAAGAAAAAGCGTAATTTTAGAAGTTAAATGTTTTCAATGAAACACATTATTTTTTCAAACTATTTTAAGATTTCCAAATAATAACAAATATTGAATTCATTAAAAAAACGTCAATTTAGGACACTTAAAACATAATAAATTCGCTTTTCTGCCTTTTTGAAATTGCTTTTCAATTTGCAGAAACAGTATTTTTTCAAATGCTGAAAATACCGTTAAAAACTCAAATTTTTAAGAGAATAACAAATAATTTCAAATGTGAAATTTAGAAAAATCGTTACTTTCTATGTTCTAAATTATGTAATGTTGAAAATTAGAAAAAGTGTAATTTTAGAGTTAAATTTTAGTATTAAGAAACTTTCAGAACTAATGAGAAATTTGAATAAAATTAAATATTGAAATTTCATTAAAAAACTCAATTTATGACACCAAAAACAATTAATAAATTCTCTTTTATGCTTTTTGAAATTGCATTTCAATGAAACACATTATTTTTTCAAATGCTGAAAATACCGTTAAAAACTCAATTTTAAGATTTACCAAATAATTTCAAATTTTTAAATTTAGGAAAAATCGTACTTTTAAGAGTTCTAAATTTGTAATGTGAAAATTTAAGAAAAAGCGTAATTTTAGAAGTTAAAATTTTTTATTAAAACAGGTTTTCACAACTAATGAAATATTTGGTGTATAAAAAAAAATATTGAATTTTCATTAAAAAACGTCAATTTAAGACACCTAAAACAATTAATAAATTCTCTTTTCTGCTTTTTGAAATTGCATTTCAATGAAACACATTATTTTTTCAAATGCTGAAAATACCGTTTTATTAAAACAGGTTTTCATCACTAATCAAATAATTTCAAATGTTGAAATTTAGGAAAAATCGTACTTTTAAGAGTTCTAAATTTGTAATGTGAAAATTTAAGAAAAAGCGTAATTTTAGAAATTAAAATTTTTTATTAAAACAGGTTTTCACAATTAATGAAATATTTGGTATATAAAAACAAATATTGAAATTTCATTAAAAAACGTCAATTTTAAGACTTACCAAATACTATCACATAATCAACTTATTTCAGTTATTTGAAATTGCATTTCAATGAAACACATTATTTTTTCAAATGCTGAAAATACCGTTAAAAACTCAATTTTAAGATTTACCAAATAATTTCAAATGTTGAAATTTAGGAAAAATCGTACTTTTAAGAGTTCTAAATTTGTAATGAACAAATAAAGGAAAAAGGGTAATTTTAGAAGTTAAAATTTTTTTATTAAAACAGGTTTTCACAACTAATGAAATATTTGGTATATAAAAACAAATATTGAAATTTCATTAAAAAACGTCAATTTAAGACACCTAAAACAATTAATAAATTCTCTTTTCTGCTTTTTGAAATTGCATTTCAATGCAACACATCCTTTTTTCAAATGCTGAAAATACCGTTAAAAACTCAATTTTAAGATTAACCAAATAATTTCAAATGTTGAAATTTAGGAAAAATCGTACTTTTAAGAGTTCTAAATTTGTAATGTGAAAATTTAAGAAAAAGCGTAATTTTAGAAGTTAAAATTTTTTATTAAAACAGGTTTTCACAACTAATGAAATATTTGGTATATAAAAACAAATATTGAAATTTCATTAAAAAACGTCAATTTAAGACACCTAAAACTATTAATAAATTCACTTTTCTGCTTTTTGAAATAGCATTTCAATGAAACATTATTTTTTCAAATGCTGAAAATACCGTTAAAAACTCAATTTTAAGATTAACCAAATAATTTCAAATGTTGAAATTTAGGAAAAATCGTACTTTTAAGAGTTCTAAATTTGTAATGTGAAAATTTAAGAAAAAGCATAATTTTAGAAGTTAAATTTTTTTATTAAAACAGGTTTTCAAAACTAATGAAATATTTGGTATATAAAAACAAATATTGAAATTTCATTAAAAAACGTCAATTTAAATTCACTTTTCAGCTTTTTGAAATTGCATTTCAATGAAACACATTATTTTTTCAAATGCTGAAAATACCGTTAAAAACTCAATTTTAAGATTTACCAAATAATTTCAAATGTTGAATGAAATTTATGAAAAATCGTACTTTTAAGAAATTGAAAATTTAAGAAAAAGCGTAATTTTAGAAGTTAAAATTTTTTTTTAAAACAGGTTTTCACAACTAATGAAATATTTGGTATATAAAAACAAATATTGAAATTTCATTAAAAAACGTCAATTTAAGACACCTAAAACTATTAATAAATTCGCTTTTCTGCTTTTTGAAATTGCATTTCAATGAAACACATTATTTTTTCAAATTGCTGAAAATACCGTAAAAACTCAATTTTAAGAATTACCAAATAATTTCAAATGTTGAAATTTAGGAAAAATCGTACTTTTAAGAGTTCTAAATTTGTAATGTGAAAATTTAAGAAAAAGCGTAATTTTAAAAGTTAAAATTTTTTATTAAAACAGTTTTCACCAACTAATGAAATATTTGTATAAAAAAAAAATATTCAAATTTCATTAAAAAAAGTCAATTTAGACACCCAACCAATTAATTTAAATTCTCTTTTTGCTTTTGAAATTGCACTTTCGATGCAGACGACCTTTTTTCAAATGCTGACACAATCCGTTAAAAACTTCAATTTTAAGAATTATCAGAATTATTTCAGTGTGAAATTTCTAGGAAAAATCGCTTCTTTTTAGAGTTGTAAATTTGTAATGTGAAAATTTAAGAAAAAGCGTAATTTTAGAAGTTAAATTTTTTTATTAAAACAGGTTTTCAAAACTAATGAAATATTTGGTATATAAAAACAAATATTGAAATTTCATTAAAAAACGTCAATTTAAGACATCTAAAACTATTAATAAATTCACTTTTCTGCTTTTTGAAATTGCATTTCAATGAAACACATTATTTTTTCAAATGCTGAAAATACCGTTAAAAATCAATTTTAAGAATTATCAAATAATTTCAAATGTTGAAATTTAGGAAAAATCGTACTTTTAAGAGTTCTAAATTCGTAATGTGAAAATTTAAGAAAAAGCGTAATTTTAGAAGTTAAATTTTTTTATTAAAAAACAGGTTTTCACAACTAATGAAATATTTGGTATATAAAAACAAATATTGAAATTTCATTAAAAAACGTCAATTTAAGACACCTAAAACTATTCAAATTCACTTTTCTGCTTTTTGAAATTGCATTTCAATGAAACACATTATTTTTTCAAATGCTGAAAATACCGTTAAAAACTCAATTTTAAGATTTACCAAATAATTTCAAATGTTGAAATTTAGGAAAAATCGTACTTTTTATAGTTCTAAATTTGTAATGTGAAAATTTAAGAAAAAGTGTAATTTTAGAAGTTAAAATTTTATTAAACAGGTTTCACAAACTAATGAAATAAATTGCGAAAAAAAAAAACAAATAAATTAAATTTTCATTAAAAAACGTCAATTTAAGACACCTAAAACTATTAATAAATTCACTTTTCTGCTTTTTGAAATAGCATTTCAATGAAACACATTATTTTTTCAAATGCTGAAAATACCGTTAAAAACTCAATTTTAAGATTTAACAAATAATTTCAAATGTGAAATTTAGAAAAAATCTTATTTTAAGAGGTTTAAATATTGTAATGTGAAAAATTATAAGAAAAGCACCGAATTTTAGAAGGTTAAATTTCTTTATTACAAAGGTTTCACAACTAATGAAACATTTGTATATAAAAACAAATATTGAATTTCATTAAAAAACGTCAATTTAAAAGAAAAAACCCACCTAAAAAAAAAAAAAAATAAATAAATTCTCTTTCTGCTTTTTGAAATTGCTTTTCAACTGCACCGCGTTATTTTCTCAAATGCTGAAAATTACCGGTTAAAAAACTTACTTTTAAAATTACCAAATAATAATTTCAAAATGGTGAAATTAATAAAAATAGTATTCGTAACGAGTTCTAATTCTTGTTTATGTGAAAATTAAGGAAAAAAGACGTAATTTGAAAGTTAAATTTTTATTCAAAGACAAGGTTTTCCACAACTAAGAACATTTGTATATAAAAACAAATATTGAAATTTCAATAAAACGTCAATTTAAGACATTCTAAAATTCTTAACTAAATATCACTTCTCACTTTTTTGAAAATTTGCATTTCAATGGATAAACACGAATTATTTTGTTCAAATGCTGAAAATACCGTTAAAAACTCAATTTTAAGATTTAACAAAATAATTTAAAATGTTGAAATTTAGGAAAAATGGTACTTTTAAATCTAAATTTCTAATGTGAAAATTTAAGAAAAAGCGATATTTTAGAAGTTTAAAATTTTTTACTAAAAACAGGTTTTCACAACTAATGAAATGTTTGTATATAAAACAAATATTGAAATTTCATTAAAAAACGTCAATTTAAGACACCTAAAACTATTAATAAATTCGGTTTTCTGCTTTTTGAAATTGCATTTCAATGAAACACATTATTTTTTCAATTTTTTTATTAAAATCAGGGTAAGAAAACTCAATTTAAGAAATTACCACAATAATTTCAATGTTTGAAATTTAGGAAATCGTACTTTTAGAGTTCTAAATTTGTAATGCTAAAAGAAAAAGCGTAATTTTAGAAGTTAAATTTTTTTATTAAAACAGGTTTTCACAACTAATGAAATATTTGGTATATAAAAACAAATATTGAAATTTCATTAAAAAACGTCAATTTAAGACACCTAAAACTATTAATAAATTCACTTTTCTGCTTTTTGAAATTGCATTTCAATGAAACAAATTATTTTTTCAAATGCTGAAAATAACGTTAAAACTCAATTTTAAGATTTACAATATTTCAAATGTTGAATTTAGGAAAAATTACTTTTAACAGTTTGTTAAATTCCGTATGGTTGAAAATTAAGATAAAAAGCGTTAACTTAGAAGTTAAATTTTTTTATTAAACAGTTTTCAACAACTAAATGAATATTTGGTATTATTAAAGACGGAATATTTAAATTTCATTAAAAAAACGTCAATTTATGACATGATAACCAATAATAAATTTTCTTTTCGGCTTTTTAAAATTGCATTCAAAAAACCCTTAATTTTTTGAAATGCTGAAAAAAATACGTTAAAAAACTCAATTTAAATTTACAAAAAGCCAAAATGTTGTGAAATATCTAGAAATACGCTTTTAGATTTCTAAATTATATAATGTGAAAATTTAGAAAAAGCGTAATTTTAGAAGTTAAAATTTTTTATTAAAACAGGTTTTCACAACTAATGAAATATTTGGTATATAAAAACAAATATTGAAATTTCATTAAAAAACGTCAATTTAAGACACCTAAAACTATTAATAAATTCGCTTTTTTGCTTTTTGAAATTGCATTTCAATGAAACACATTATTTTTTCAAATGCTTGAAAATACCCTTTAAAAAACTAAATTTTATAATTACCAAAGCAGCTTTGAAATGTTGAAAAATTAGGAAAAAAATCTACTTTTAAAGTTTCTCATTTCTTGTATTACATAAATATTAAGCAAAAGCCGATAATTTCATAGAATGTTTAAAATTTGTTATTTACAAACAGGTTTTCACATACTGTGGATAATATTAAAAACAAATATTGAAATTTCATTAAAAAACGTCAATTTAGGAGACACCTAAAACAAATTATAAATTCTCTTTTCTTGCTTTTTGAAATTGCTTTCAATGAAACACATTATTTTTTCAAATGCTGAAAATACCGTTAAAAACTCAATTTTAAGATTTACCAAATAATTTCAAATGTTGAAATTTAGAAAAAATCGTACTTTTAAGAGTTCTAAATTTGTAATGTGAAAATTTAAGAAAAAGCGTAATTTTAGAAGTTAAATTTTTTTATTAAAACAGGTTAAAAACTTAATGAATTATTTTGGTACTATATAAACAAATATAGACTTTTTCATTACAAAAACCGTCAAATTGTAAGACATCCAAAAACAGCTATTAATTAAATTCACTTTTCAGTTATTGAAATTGCATTTCAATTGAAACACATTATTTTTTCAAATGCCTGAAAATACCGTTAAAAACTACAATTTTAAGATAAACCAAATATTTTCAAATGTTGAATTGAGGAAAATCGTTACCGTTTAAGATTCTAAATTTTGTAAGTGCAAAATTTAGAAAAAGTCCGTAATTTTAGAGTTAAAATTTTTATTAAAACAGGTTTCACAACTAATGAAATAAATTTGGTACTTAAAAACAAATATTGAATTTTCATAAAAAACGGTCAATTTAAGACACCTAAATCAATTAATAAAATCTCTCTTGTGTAGCGCTATCACTCGCGTCACTAAATATACTCTATATCTCTAATGCCTAATTCACTCTACTCCATAATATATATTATGACATATATATTACTATAATTCAAATGTTTAACGTTTAGGAAAACAATCGTACTTTAAAGTGTCTTAATAGTCTTATGTCAGACTGACCATATATCCTAGTCTCGTCGGTAATGCTATTATATTATTAAAACAGGTTTTCAAAAACTAATGAAATAGTTTGGATATATAAAAACAAATATTGAATTTCATTAAAACGTCAATTTAAGACATCTAAAACTATTAATGTATTCACATTTCAGCTATTTTTTGAAATTGACATATCTCCTTAGACTGACAATCTCATCTCGTGACTTAGTGCTCCAGAGTCACAATAGTATTCTCGTGTATGTGATATCGATAGAGAATTTGCGAGCTATAACTTATGACCAGACTGTGTCTTAATATTCTAAATTCGTAATGTCGAAAATTTAAGAAAAAGGCTGTATTTTAGAAGTCTAAAATTTTTTATTGAACAAGTTTCACAACTAATTAATATATTTGCGTATATAACACAACATATGAAATTTCATTAACAAACGTCAATTTAAGACACCTAAAAACAATTAAATAAATTCTCTTTTTCGCCTTTGTGTGCAAATTGCTTCAAGTGCAACACATTATTTTTTTCAATACTGAAAATACCGTTAAAACTCAATTTTAAGATTTACCAAAAATTTTCAAATGTTGAAATTTTTAGGAAAAATCGTACTATATAGTTCTAAATTCCGTATAGTAAATTTTAGAAAAAGCGTAAATTTAGAAGTTTAATTTTTTTATTAAACAGTTTTTCACAACTTAATGAAATATTGGTATATAAACACAAATAATGAAAAATTTCATTAAAAAAACTCAATTTATGCTGCACAAAAACAATTAATAAACTTCTCTTTTATGCTTTTGCAATTGCATTTCGAATGAAAACATTATTTTTCAAATGCTGAAAACACCGTTAAAACTCAATTTAAGGATTTTACCAAATAATTTTCAAATTTTTGAAATTTAATAAAATCTACTACACTTTTTTATTTCTTGCAATCTTTATGAATGTGAAAAATTTATGAAAACGACTAATTTTAGAAGCATTAAAATTTTTTATCTTAAAAACAAGGTTGCAACGAACTAATGAACATATTGGTCATGTATAAAAAAAATATTGAATTTTCATTAAAAAACGCATTTCAAGACACCTAAAACAACTTAATAAATTCTCTTTCTGCTTTTTTAAATTGTCTTTCAATGAAACACATTATATTTTTCAAATGCTGAAAATAACCGTTTAAAAAGAAAATCTTAACAATCATGAACTACTTTTAAATTTTACATTTAGGAAAAATCGTTCTTTTAAGATTCTAAATTTGTAATAGTGAAAATTTAGAAACAAGCGATAATTTAGAAGTTAAATTTAGCCTGCTGAATATGTATTGTATGGTTAATGACCGATTTGTTATAAAAAATGATTGAACTGCATTAAAGAATTCACTTAAAGACATCTAAAACTTATAAATTAAATTACTTTTCAGTAATTTGAAATTGCATGTCAATAAAAAACACATATTTCTCAAATTGCTGAAAATACCGTTAAAAACTCCAATTTAAGATTTACAAATAATTTCAAAATGTTGAAATTTAGAAAAACTACTTATAATAGTTTCTAAAGTTTGTATGTGAAATTTAGAAGAAAGGGTAATTTTAGCAAGTTTAAAATTTTTTATTTAAAAGGTTTTGACATAGTTGAAATATTTGCTTCTACAAACAAAAAGAATGAAAATTGTTTAATATACTTTAATTTAGACACCTAAAACAATGAAAGAAGTTTTTTTATCTGCTTTTGAACTTGTATTTCAATCAACACATTATTTTTTAAAATGCTGAAAAAATACCAGTTAAAAACTTTTCAATTTTAAGTATCTAACCCAAAATACATTTCAAATGTGAAATTTAGGGAAAAATGTACTATTTAAGAGTTCAAATTTTATGTGAAAATTTAAGAGAAAATTTAATTTTTAGAAGATAAAATTTTTTTATTAAAACCGGTGGTTTCCAAAACTAATGAAATATTTGTATTATAAAACAAATATTGAAAATTCATTAAAAAACGCAAATTTAAGACACCTAAAACTATTAATAAATTTCACTTTTCTGCTTTTTGAAAGAGTGCATTGTCAATTGCCAACACATTAATTTATTTCAACAATTTGCTAACTAATACCGTTAAAAACCATTTTAAGATTAACACATAATTTCAAATGTTGAAATTTAGGAAAAATTCGTACTATTTAAGAGTTTCTAAATTAATGTAATGTGAAATTAGATAAAAAGAGTAATTTTAGAAGCTTAAATTTATTTATTAAAACAGGTTTTCTACAACTAATGAAATATTTGGGTATATAAAAAGAACAAATATTGAAAATTCATTAAAAAACGTCAAATTAGAACATCTAAACAGACTATTAATAATTCACTTGTCAGTTTTTGAAATCTGCATTTCAATGAAACACATTATTTTTTCAAATGCTGAAAATACCGTTAAAAACTCAATTTTAAGATTTACCAAATAATTTCAAATGTTGAAATTTATTGAAAACGGACTTTTAATTCGTATGTGAACAATGCAAGAAAAGCCGTAAATTTTAAGAAGTTTAATTTATTGTATTAAAACAGCGTTATTCAAACTAATTGAAAATATTTGGATATTTATAAAAGCAACGGAATATTGAAATTTCATTAAAAAACGTCAATTTAAGACACCTAAAACTATTAATAAATTCACTTTTCTGCTTTTTGAAATTGCATTTCAATGAAACACATTACTTTTTCAAATGGCTTAAGAATCCGTAAAAAACTCAGATTTTCAAGAATTACAAATAATTATCAAATGTTGAAAATTTAGACAGAAAAGATCCTCTCTCTTAAGTTATGTGTGGTGCTATAATTGTGTTGAAAATTTAAGAAAAAGCGTATTTTTAGAAGTTAAATTTTTTTATCCTAAAATCAGGTCCTTCAGCAAAACCTAATTGAACTATCTTGTACTATTAAAAACAAATATTGAATTTTCATACAAAACTGTCAATTTAAGACACCTAAATCTATTAATAAATCTCTTTCCGATTTTTAAAAGTATAATTCACTTAACACATCTATTATTTTGGCAATGCTTGAAAATACGTTAAAAACTCATTATTAAGAATCTCACACACACTCTTCAATGTTGTAGGACAAACAATCTTAACGTTTGTTATGAGTCTAACACTCTCTCACTCACAAAATTTAGGAAAGCGTAAATTTTAGAAGTGTTTAAATTTTTTTATTAAAACAGTTTTTCAAAAGACTAATGGAAATATCTTGGTATTATAAAAAAACAAATATATGGAAAGTTCAAGTAAAAAACGTCAATTTAAGGACATCATAAAAAACTATTAATTGATATCACATTTCATTTGAAAGCGTTCAGCCGCTTTTTAGAGTCCAGTTAGAAGACGCTATATAAAAAAATATTTTAAATTATAAATTAACATAAAAAATAAAGACAAATTATTCGTTTTTATTAAGATTATCCCATATATAAGCCGCGCGTCCACCGTTTTAGAGTCTCGTTGTTTCGTTTCTCCACTGCTTATAGCGAATATCGCTAGAATTAAAATTCCTTTTATGTAAACCCACAACGGACAAGAAATTAACCGCGAAAACGATATTTCTTTAAAAACGCCAGACGATTCTGACGATGATGCTTCGATATCGACCTCAAAACACACCCGCATTCGAAGACGATGATTTTTTATATTTGGGTGAAAGATATAACAGATTATCAATATTATCAAATGAAGTGCTATACTCATTTTAAAAATATATCATTTCAAGACATATACAACATTATGATTGTTTTGGCCTCGAGAAAACGCGAGGTGAACTACTACCTGCAAGAGAATTATCTAATCGATAAAAATGAGTTGGAAAAGCTAAATTTCGATAGGCTTTTTTCAGTAATCGAATCAAATGATGACACAGAAAAGACTTCTACCATTTTTTTAAACTTTATTAAAACAGCGATTGAGAATCCCTATAAAAATCACTCTTATTGTACGCCTAGAGCAATAGCTTTGACATTGACCAAATACATGATTTCCGAATGCCGATCGCCGCTCGCCGGGACCGCCGCTGCTCCTGCCGCTGCCGCTTCTGCTGCTTCTGCTCCTGCTGCTGCTGCTGCCGCTAGTTCGTTATTTATTACAATGAACAACGCGTACGAGCATTTGACTAGTTTAATCCTTTCATTAGATGATTGCCAAACGTTTAAAAAATTAAGCGATTTTTTGAAGCGACAAGGAGAACCTTTATCGAATATCACAATCCTAGAAATTGTTAATAAGGGTGTTACTAATTCTTTTGCCCAGGTAGACGACTTTCTCGAAATGCTAAAAAATATTTCGATTTTCTTTCCAAATTTATCCACGTTAAAACTAACCTGTAAATGCCGCCAAATTTTTTTAAGACAGAACGAAAACGACGAATTTTAATTTACCGAATGTAAATAGCAATAACCAAACATGTTTTATACCAAAAAAAAGTTTCTACATGTTCATCTGAACGTGTGAAACCATGTTTGTGTTGTTATTTTTTTTAATTATTTAAAGAGCGTTTAACCAGTATTTGGTGACATCTTTTTTTTTTTTTATAAAAATTACCAAAGTGCATATTTTTTCATATTTTTTTAAGAAATTATTAATAAAATGCATATTTTTTCTAATTTCCAGGAAATATTGAATATATTATTATATATAATAAAAAATAAATTTAGAATTTATAAAAATAAATTTAGAATTTATATACATAAATCGATAAAATAAAACATGAGCCCAAAAAAAGGTCAAGGGGGAAAAAAATCCCTTACAAAACGAAGTCGCTACTGCCCTTGAAGCTAGCTTCACCAGTAACGAAGAATTTTATGATGACTCCGATTTAGACCCGGATTATGAACCCACCCCTGATGATGAAATAGATGCTAGCTTCTTTCTTGAATCAGATATTGATGAAGGAGACCCTGATCCATTCGTTGGATTTAGCGACGAGGAGGTGGATCAACGACTAAATATGGCATTGGAAGCAATGACAATTGAAGAAAATAGGGAGGATGCAATGGAAATAGATGATGCACCTCAAAATACAGGTTCCCCCAACTGGTCTGAGTTCACTGGTAGACAAAAATCGTTTCCCTTCACAGGAAAGACTGGGTTGTTAAAATCTCTACCACAAGACATAAAACCACATGAGATATTCTCTCTCATCATAGATGATGAAGTCCTTGACCTTCTAACTAAACAAACCAATTTATATGCAGAAGAGATAACAGCATCTAGAATAGTGAATGAATCCTTGTCCAAGTATTCTCATAGTAGGAACCACCTATACCTTCTAAATACACACCAATCGAATCACTCGTAACCTTATAAATGGGGCTAACACTAAATATTAGGTGTAATTCTATGACGTATGATAAACCATTGCTAGAGTGTTAGAAAAAGGGGGGCGGGTACTAACTCATGAGAAAGAACGCATCCTAACACCTCTAATATACACCAAAATCAACTCGCCATACCACACATTAATACATAGGGATAACACGCAATATCTCACGGTTATTCTATATGATTAGAATGTCCATCCGCCTCTGACCAACATCTAAAACGGGGGTGGAGTACTAACTCATCCAGAAGGGAAGCCCCATCCTTGCACCCATTCAATATACACCATCGGATCCCCATACCTTAGTAACCATAGGATAGACACTAATACCCTTAGGGTATTCTACCTGCAAGAGAAATATCTAATCGATAAGAATGAGTCGGAAAAGCTAAATTTCGATAAGCTTTTTTCGGTAATCGAATCAAATGATGACAAAGAAAAGACCTCTAACATTTATTCAAACTTCATTATAAATGCGATTGAAAATCCATATAAAAATGACTCTTATTGCACGCCTAGAGCGATAGCGTTGACGTTCACCAAATACATGATCTCCGAATGCCGATTGCCGCTCGCCGGGACTACCGCTGCTCCTGCCGCTGCCGCTGCCGCTGCCACTGCCGGAACTGCCGATTCTGCTCCTGCTTCTGCCGCTAGTTCGTTTTTGATTACAATGAATAACGCGTACGAGCATTTGACTAGTTTAATCCTTTCATTAGATGATTTGCAAATGTTTATAACATTAAGCAATTTTTTGAAGCGACAAGAAGAACCTTTATCGAATATCACGATCCTAGAAATTGTCAATAAGGGTGTTTCTAATCCTTTTGTCCAGTTAGACGACTTTCTCGAAATGCTGAAAAATATTTCTATTTTCTTTCCAAATTTATCCACGTTAAAACTAACCTGCAAATGCCGCCAAATTTTTTTAGGAAGGAACGAAAACGACGAAAATTATTCATTCCGTTCTTCTTGGCCCTACCCACTTCTTGAGTTAAGCAAGTCGGCGAACGCTCTAATAGGTCATGAGTTTTATAAATCTAACGTTGGTCCTAAATATTTAAGCATGAAAATTGCCGAAACATTCCCGAATTTGACGAGTTTGGAAATCAGACGTAGATATTTTTTATTTATATCCGCCCTTAAAAACGCGGATAATAAAAAAGGTGATCATGAATATGTGTTTAGAAATTTGAAAGAATTAAAAATTGACTTCGTTGAGGTTTTAAATCATATTTACTTCGTTTCTCCTAAGCTTGAAAAGATTACAGTATGCCTGGGATTGGAGGGAACTTTTTCGATGGATGGTGTTTCTATTCCCGACCTTTGTGAAATTCTTAACAATATTCAACCTTTAAAAACAACGCTAGAACTCAATTTCGATCGATATCTAGAACGTCAAAAAAAGGTTAAAATTAGCCCCGGTAAAAAACGAGAATCGCTAATCAATTTGAGTTATGAAGAAAGAAAAAGCATTTCGATCAAGAACTTGTTCATAACTTTGAAAGATACCTGCGGAAATACTCTTATTCAATGGAATATAAAACGATACGGAGGCCCGCGGAGCCTTGATTTACCCGGCCAGTATGAATTATTAAGTGGCTTCGACCTTGGCAATAGAGAAAATTTCTTTTGAGGGCGACTTATGGCCTAAGGAGATGTTTATTTTTTATTTTGAGGACGTTTTTTTTTTTTTTTATAAAATTTTCACGAAACTACCCCCAAAACAATACATATAATTAATGGGAATAGAGAGTGATATCGGCATGATCAATAATTTTTAATGAAATTTTTAAATGTATTGGGAGAAAGATAATAAAGCTTTTAAAGTAAATAAAATAATTTGTAACATACATTGACAGGCGCACCCCCGCGCATATTTATATATTGGTACGTGTAGAATGTTTTCTAACCATTTTAAATTTTCTTTATTGTTATATAAATGTATCATAACTCAAATAATTTTTTTATTAACATACAAATGTGCGTATCACTGAAATTCTAATTTTGCATTTTTTCTGATTGAAAAACTTTTTTTTTGAAAAATAATAATAAATAAATCGGAAGTCCCATTTACGCTTCGTTCGGGGCACAAAATATAAAACGTAACTTTTAATTCTCGGAGATGTGCAAAAATGTTTTTTCGTTCCTTAAGCCAGTTTTTTTTCGAAGGCAAGTGTACCATGATATATTATTATTTTTTTTATAATTTAGTCCTCCCTCAACATTCATTCTTCTACGCAAAAATATTTTCTAAAGTAAATAAAACCTCTATATTATATTAATATTATTATAAAATGCAACTTGCACTCGATTCGCTTCATTTCCTATAATGATTGATGACAGATTAAAATTTCACAACTATGTTGATAATGTAATGATTAAGAAAAATTAAGGACGATACACGAACAAAAAATAAATACCCAATACTATCCTCTTTAATAAACTAGATTATTATCAATTCTTTTACAGACTTAGATTCCGTATTATTTATTTTTTGGTTTCACTGGAAAAAACTCGCTTAGGGAAAAAACAATTTATTTGCACCATCTTTCCGAGAAGTAGAGTGTCACTACGTTATTTCGTGCCTCGATCGAAGCGCGAGATTTTAACCCTTAAGATTTTTTTAAGAACTAATTTAAAATATTTTTAAAACGAAACCTCACATGTTACTGGTCTATAGAAAAATGTCAAGATTTCCCTTTTAAATATTAAGCACTCATTGTCCTAGTTACCTCGCTGTTCAGCGTAGCCATCTTCCCTTAACTCGCGAAAAATATTTAATAGTCTGCTTCCAATAATAGGCAAATTAAAACTAGTTTAGTATAATTTTTTAAAATTTTTTTATTTTAACAATATATTCGATATATAGTATATATATATATAATATAATATTAATGTATAATATATATAATAAATATATATAATAATATATATAATTATATATAATATATATAATATATTAAGATTATATATATATAATATATATATAATTATATATATATATATATATATATATAATATATATAATATATAAATATATATGATATATATAATATTTATATTATATATATGTGTGATATTTTAAATTTACGATAGTATATTCTTTATTATGCCTTCAATACTTCAAATAGTTTCTTAAAAAAATCTGATAATCGATAGAGGGGAAGGGCCAGATGAAATGTTATAGGCTCAGGGTCTCGAAATGTATTTATAAACTCAAAAAAAGAATGTGTGTTATAAAAAGGCATATCATTTTTTAATCCCAGATAGTTCTTATAGAATTTCGTTTCTTTTTCTACACCGTACTTATCATCAAAACCAGGTAATTCGAACAAGCCGTATCGTTTTATACACCACCGAATAATGGAATTTCCGTATTCGTCGTTCATAGTCACCACGATATTTTTGAAAAGTTGTTTGACATTTCCCTCGTGTGTAGGATCGCGGCATCTGCAAAGGTAAATTTCTTCTTTATCAACCATGCATTGATCAAAATTTATTTCTAGTCCTTTTTTCAAAGAGGGAGCAATATCCAAAAGTTTATAAATACTGCAAGGATTCATATAGCTCGAATAGAAAAACACAACTACCTTTTCTAAATTTGGAGAAACGCGACAAATATCATATAAGAGAAGGGAACAATCAATCTTTAATTCTACCAAATTTTTAAAAGCCACTTCATTCACACCATCTTTTAAAAATTCGACGGTTTCTCTAATTTTATATGAAGAGTCGCTTAATCTAATTTCTAACTCAGTTATATTCGGGAAAGCTTTGACGAATTTATTACTCAATAAGCCGCAAATAAAGCGATTTTTTAGAAATAGTAACATTTTTCCGTCGCAAACCAATTTTAAGGAATTCACGTTAAAAAATCGGAATGGAGAAATGGTATCAACATTTTCGTTTTTTTGAAGGATAACGTTAAAACGGCAAGCGTTTCGCAAATTCAATTCCAAGAAACCGTCGCTCTTTCTAATATTCCTTCGCAATCGGTATCTAAAAATTTGCGTGTCCCACGAATCAATTATCTTTTTTTCTATTTCAGTTCGCCACTTTTTACCCGAATGTAAGTAGCATTTCTCTCGTGCTATAGGCCACATACGAGTCGGCGGAATAAAGAGCGACATAACCGCATAAATTCCTTTGCACGCGAGGCAGAATGGTATTTCTATCTCGCTTCTTTCGCGGTCTTTAGTTAGAATTTTCCAAAAATTAATTTCCAACATTCTTTTTAATCCACCGACACTATGTTCGTCTTCTTCATCTCCTGCCGCTTCTTCTTCCAACTTCTTTGATAATTTCACGTAAAATTCGACAATCGGTAGAGCTTCGCTAATTTTCCATTCGATTATTCTTTTGTTTTCGACTTCAACAACTACGATTAAAGAAGCTAAATTTTTGTTAGAACAATTATCGCAAAAACCACGAAGACATTCTTCCATCATATAACAGGCGTGGTTGGGAAATATTTCCTCTTCCGATGAATAACCGAAAATCAATTCCAAAGTCTTCACCCCAGTTTTCGCTACTAATCGCCTTACACGAGCGCTGCTAATAACGGTATTCGCGTGCGAATGATTCAAACGAACTCCGATTTTTTCCAAATTAAACAACGATGAAATTTTGATAATGTCCTCGATTCTGTTAAAATCCACGGTTATCGCGGTTAATACCTCGAATCAAACATACCTTTTCATTTATTCTCTCATTTACCCTTTCTTCAAACCACACCACACACTCTCTAATAAGTTCATTCCTTATTTTATTAATTTTTTCTCACACCTACATGCCCCCTAAGATTGTCCATCTGAAACACATTGAACTTTAGATCTATACTTCTTATTCCAGACCATAGTCTCACTACCATACAATAACACAGGTAACAACATACCTTCATGTAAGCCTCTAATGCGCAACTCAAGACTTAGCCCTTTACATTCACCAACGATTTTAATTGCACCAGCCACACCATTCTGTCACCACTAACTTTCCTACTACACTTGCATCATCCGTTTCCCTTTCTTCCTCCAACAGATACCCTAAATATTTAAACAAGACACTTGCTCCAGCTGCTCATCATTAACATAACTTCACACTGAGGACTGTCCTCAACGCACAACCATAACCTTACTCTTTATCTAACGTTTTACTTTCAAACCCTTCCTTTTACATACCTTGCCAAATCTCTCTACCAATCCTCTCAAACTCTCTTCAGATTCGCCACACAGAACCAAATCATCCGCATATAATAGGTAGGGCACCCTCCACTCATCTCCATTCTCCATCATTCTAACAACCATTTCCTGCATATCCACCTCGAATTCTTTCATAACCCCATCCATATACAAATTGAATAACCAAGGAGACATAACACAATCCTGTCTCACTCCGCTATTAATCCTAAACCATCACCATTTTGACACCATTTATTCTTACACACGCTTCACTATCGTCATACGCCTTAACTATCAATTTCGAGCGGGCATCTCCACTATTACCGAGGTAAATGTCCCTACCGCCTTACGATACACAGTATTATCACTAACACTAATACCTAGACTTCCATGATTTTTCAACAATTATATATCAACCACTAGTAATATTTAACTTGATTTATTAATCATCATCGGATTCGGTGTCCCACCATCGCTCATGCGTGAAAGATTATTCGCGGTTAATCCTAATAAAACCTATAAGTAAATTGAGAGAATTATTAAGTCGTAGCTTTTCCTTCGCGTCAATAATTCCCTCTGCGAGAGTCAATAATTGTTATATTCAAATTGTGGAGATACGAGATTTATTTTCCATTTCACAACGTATTCCTTCTATAATCACTTACTCCTAACCAAAGCTACCGTGAGTTTCTCGGCAAATCGCTCTTGCTTTCAGCCAATCAGTCCCGCTACTAAATTTCCTCACCCTGAGACGACAACGATCTATTGTACCCTAGCATAAATAAATCCGCGGAAGCATATACGCTTGTCGTAATACAACACTCCATACACATAAACATTCATTCCCCTAGTTTCTTATGACAATTCTTCTGCAACATTAGTTCCTCTTATACTCTGCGCTGACGCGATCTAGCACTTTCACGAGGAAAGGAGTAGCGTATTACCTCGAAAATATTTTTAATTCATTGCGACGTACACACGGTTCCTCGTGAGGACGAAAGCGCCTGTAGCTCTGAGGACCACGTGTAATATATAACAAATTTCTAACCTCTCGATACGAAATAAAGGTTCGTGTACATGTCTGCTTAATTAACTAACTAACTTGCCAAATTATACTCTTATTATACAAGGTTTCGTTACATGATCCAAATACCTAAAAGACTACTCGTACTTTGCAAAGCGCGATGTCCAACTATGTATGGTTGCTCATCGTTCCTATTTCATCTAATATAATCCTTCGAGATGTTTTACACAGCAGCGAGTGTGCCGATGTCACAACACCTTCTCACTCTAACCCATTGCGCATTAAAGAGTCTGGAGTGCGCGTGTATAATACTATACCTCATTCCGCCTCAAATATATACGTTCAAGAGTTAATCTAGAGATTCGGTCGTTGGGTTTAACGATGAGCTTTTTAGGTTGTCTGAGCCTTTTTGAGATAAGCAAGAAAGTTCGCTAGTGAGAAGATTCTTATTATTATCACCACGTCGTCTCACCGAATCGAATAGCGAATGAAAAAGTGAGTCTTGAATTTAAATCCTTCGTTATTACCGTATGTTTTTTCGAAACCAAATGATCTAAAATCATTCTCGGCAAGGGTGTATTCGTGAGCCGAATCGGATGAACCTTCAGCTTGAGATGGATCATATAAATACACATTTTCTGAGGTGAGTATTAAACGCGCTAGAAATATTTCATTGCCCATGAACGAGACTGTTAGCAAACTGACTGTTCATACGGTCCCAAATGCGCGCCTAGATGCACTGCCACTTTCCTCTCTCTTCCATTTCGGGCCAGTGAACACTTAAGGAGAATATCGATTAGGTGCGTGACACATTTGTAACAAAATATATAGTTATTTCTTTTCCAATGCGTCGGTGTCAATGTTGTACTCGCAAGTATCGACTATTCCTAGGTGATCGCCCTTCTTCTAGGAATGCAGTTGGGGTATTCAAAATACTACTATTTTATTTATGAAAACTCTCTCTTCCCCAGCCTTATTATACAAGCAAATACCAATACACGTATATCCTTACGAAGCCTGTGGTACAGACCAGTCACTATCTACTTCACTACTTCTTACCGTCGATGTAAATTGTAAAGTGGAGTATTTCTAATACTCCTAATAGAGTAGTAAAACATCAACTTCGGTTGCTTAGTCCGACTCTGTATATTGCGCTCCACTTTGCGCGTGCTGGAGCTCGGCTTACGACACCATATATACATGTTTAAACCACTTTCTAATGGCTGCGCCTGCGAGGAGCGTGTCGCCAGCCCAACGCCTCTGCACCACGCGACACTAAGGCATCTCTCCGCTAGGAGCAAGAGATGCGCATAGTCCACCTTGAGGAGCTGTTCTTCTTCACTATTGGCTAGTCTTATCCTTTTTTGCGTTCAACTTCACTTCTAATCTATCTAGATCCTTTTTTCAACCGATTTCGTCTTGAATCACATTTTGTATGCAATAACCTCAAGCGATTCGTCGCTTGTATGCCCTTGACAGAAACATATCCTTTCTATTGCCATCGCTCAGGTGTGCCGACAAACTGTTTGGGGAATTCATATATCCACCGCATATTAGTATTGTCGCCCATGTTCTCGAGTGAACTACAATATTGTTCAATCTGTGATTATACGTTCTCTTCATTCACAATCGCAATCAGCTAACTCACACACTTCTCACTACAGGACAAATAGTAGAGACCATAAAATTTCTATTATTCTCCGATGATAATTATCATATCTTTTATTTTGGGAGAAAATCCTCACAAGAGTCTCAATGAGTACAAATACAATAAGCAGCTGTATCGTCTCACTTCGAGTCTGCCAAACGAACCATCTATTTTACTTCGACCGCATAAAGGGGCGAGCACACTGGATAGAAAACATGCATGTGTTATGTTGAGTTTAATGTGTCTCCCTGCCGCGCTAATCAAATTCGGTAACACTAACCTCTGTAACTCCAAACGCATTCGAACTCTCTTGTAATATCCTCTCAACGCCTCTCGCAGGAGACAAAGGACAGACGCTCTACCTCTAATGTTGCCACAACTACTGATTTAGTGTTATGAATCGAATATCTACAAAATATTTATCATCGCGCTATAATGGCAACTGATTTTTATATTTGGGGTAAAGATATAATCGAGGAATATTCCCAGACCAACGCAATAATTACTAAATGTCTCATTCTCTAGTAAGAGATAGGTGCTCACCACGCGGGTGGTAAAAAATATGAGGCACCTCCCAACTCTAAAAATATAAAACTAGTTTTTATAAGTGCACGTTCCCGAGAGGTTTCTACATCTCTTTCACAACGTGCATCGGTACGAATACAACCCTGTAATATACACATACTATTACACAGCCTTCCGTAGTTTTCTTAAGGCAAAAGAGATCGAAGAAGCAACTTCAGTAAATCCGGTTTAAGGCCTAAACAAACCGTGTATTTCTTTCCACACCTGTTCCCAACACAAGGTTCGAAAAATCGTCATCCACGAAAGTCGTTTCACGAACAAAAAACTCAGAGAGCCGCTCGTCAAAGATTCCGGCTTTCATGTGCTCGGTTCAATCCCCGTATCGTTTACGCATCTGCGTCTGTCATCAGCGTCACGAGTGTGTATCACCGCTCCACTTCCACTGTCACATGTTCTTCCTTCTCCTTCCTCACGAGCGCTCAGAGAACATACACTCCCGTCTCCTAACGTACAGGTTGCGCCAGTGTCTGCACTCAATTTCGCGTACCTCGGACTACTGCCGAGCCGGTCGTTCTCTCCCGTCTCCCGTACTAGGTTAAATAACGAGTTTAAAATTTATAGGGCGCACTAGAATTGTCTTATTGTGTGGTGACTTACGAATCGTGGTGTCAGAAATGCAAATAGTTATCGAGGGAAAAACTCGCTGAGGGTTGTCGTCGGTTATTCCACGAGAGCTACTCGCTTATTGAGAGAGAAATAAACGTGAGCAGCGGGAGTCTGGAAGATCACGTCATTCGGGAGACTCTGGTACGGAGATAAGAGTATCGCGACATCTGGTGGCGGGAGTGCAGAGAAATCTTAGGAAGCGGGGTGGAGACCGGTGGCGTGAGTCCAGAAGAGCATGAGTCGGTTTCCATAGGTAAACGGAGTTATTGTGAGCAGAGGAAAAACACGGACCCCTAAGATCACCAAAGCGCCCAGCAAGCGATCGCGTGCAGAATCCGCGCCCCGTTCCCCGTCTCCACTCGTTCCCCGTCTCCACCCGTTCCGCCGTCTCCTACCGAATCATTCGATGTCCCTAAATATTTACATACTCTCGGTGGACCGATGAATAATTTCAAATAAAATAGAGACATAAGATCGATGCGAGACACTTCGAGGAAAACTAGAGAGTTTTTAACTGAAATTGAGCACAGTCACGAGATCCGAGCTAAAGCGCCGTCCAATCTCTGACGCAGCCGAGATACCATATCCGCACAGACTCATAGATATCAAAGCGAGGGCCAGCTTCGACGACGACGAGGCGGCGCAGCCCAGAATGTGTCTCAACGCGGGCACGATCCACATTATTTCTGCGCGTGTACCTCTTGTGTCCGCCGTATTCTGGCACGAGTTCGGAGCGAGACGAAATGAAGTCCACCCAGTCCTACTATATTCACTCTCGTATTATCAAGAATTCTGGTGGCCGAGGTAGCGCAGCCCAGCGCGGGGTCCGATAAGCATCCGCGCCGTCCCAGAGCAGTCTTCCCAAGACACTCGTTATGCGTCGATAGAGCAATACTGGTTAATATACACAGCCGTCTCCACACACGCACAACTAACTGACGAAATACCAGAGGATCAGTGGTTCTAATCGCACACGGATTACCTCATAATTCAAGCTGGATCGGCTCAACAGAGCAGCGCGTATATCCCAGATCCTTACATTCCACCTTCAGCTCAAATCCTACACGCGTGAACATCCAAGCAAGCTAGAATTCCCTCTCGTAACACAACGCAAACAAACAAGGGATATGAAAAAACGCTAATAAAAATTATAGAACAACGTTTAAACACACGGTACTGCACAAGGGAACAACGTCCCCCATACTACTCATCACCTAGTACCCTCCTTAAAGTCCAAAAGTTTGGCAAGCACGACAAAACTATGCGCAATATAGGTGTTAACTCACAGATATGACCCATCTTTTAATCGAACGTAGGCAGAGTGGATCATACGCGGCAGAAATAAGAGATAACCGTATAAGATATAGGATCGATTCGGCGAGGAATAGTCTTCTTAAACAAAAACAGTTATTTGTATCCTTTTATTATTTTTGGTATAATCAACAGAGAGAGAGTATGGCTAAATGAGATGCGAGTTATAGATCCCCACTCTACGTATAGAAAGCTATGTAGGCCTGGAAGCGATGTTCTCCAGGTTGTAAGTACCTCGACAGAGGAGATGATCTTAGAATACACTGAAATCTTACAGCCAGAGAGGAATGGTTTAAAATGAAGCCAATATAATTATATCGACAGCTAAACTATTTAATATATTGGATACAACGAGAGGATATAGGAGTCTCAAGGTATTCTTTTTGTAAAAGAGCACTATGAACTCTACTCCACTCGCGTATTAATATTAAATAGACTAAGCAATTAGATAATGTGTATACTACTTTTTGAATAGGAGACACATAATCGTCAGTAAAAAAAAAGAAATAGAGGAAATCAAATGAAATATAAGGATATTTTGTTAACAACGTAATCCTAGCCATCAATATTTGACCAAAACAAAATAGGAAGTTCCGACTTATTTCCATATTTATTTCTCTCTTTTTAATGAAGATGCACATGTTGCCATTTTTATATATTCAAAACTGTACGATCTGGCAGCCCCTTACTTCACGTACCTGGAAAGAAATTTTTCTTTAAAAATTTTAATTTGTAACTTTTTTTGAAAAATAAAATAATAAATCAGAAAGGTCCTACTTACGCTTCGATCGGGGCACAAAATAACGGTAACTTTTTAACTCTCGGGAGATGTTGCAAAATAAATTATTCGTTCCTTAAGCGAGTTTTTTTCGAGGGCGAGTGTACTATATATATTTTTTATTGTTTTTTTAATAATTTAATTCTCCTTAAATTCAGTTCTCTACGAAAAATTAATTTTTAACAAGGTAACTAAGCAAAAAATAATTAAAAAAACAAACGCTGGACGCCCATTTCTTATAGGCTTTAAGGGTTTTTTTGCTATAGAAGTTGATAATTAATTAAGACATTGAAAATTAAGACGAAGATTAAAAAAATAAAAATCCAATATGCGAATAATTATTATTTATCAATTTTCTTTAACAGACTTAGATTCCGTATTCAATTTATTTTTTTGGTTTCTCTTTGATATGTAAAAACTCGCTTAAGGAACAAAAAATTTATGTTGCAGGCCATCAGAGGGTGTTCAAACAAGAGAATAAAGAATATGAGAACACTGAGATTAATTTTTCGAAGACCCAAACCGTAGTATAGAAGAAACATGAGTGTAAGCGAGAGGGTACACATGACATTAAATTGAAAACATATATATCACACCACTATAAAAGATATATATTATAATAAGAGGAATAAAAACAGAATAAAATTAGTATGTAAGTTTTAGATATAAATTTTATTTATTAATGATATGATTAGTTATTGTTCATCGAATTATAGAGTAACTCCAATTTTTCTGTAACCGTAGCGGAGAGTAGGTAAAGATTCATTTGTATAAGTAGCTAGAGATAATTAGATATCTAAAAAAAATAAAATTATAATATTGCCTTCGACGCCCATTTTATACTCTATGCGATAATTTCGAGTGAATCAATATAATAAGTAACTGTATATTCGATGAAAAATAGTCCCAAAATAAATGGGCTTCAAGTGCATTATACCGATAGCTAATATGTTTTATTTATACGGTACATTATAATTGCAGCAATGGCTCGATATATAGTAGCGTAAATAACTCGTTCCGCAGATATGACGTTTCATCGGAACCGTTATAACTCGCCATTATATGATGCACTATTAATGTTCAATAATTGAAATTCGGGACATGCATTAATCAAGAAATAAAATACGAACTATATAAAATGCAAAAAATAGGAGCGTATTATTATTTATTAATAATGTTACAAAATTACACGTGGAATTTAGACCTTCGACTTATAAACGGGTACGAACACACACGCTCACCAACAATAAGAAAGAACTTGAAAAGAATGAAAAAGTATAATATACAAAATAAGGACACATTAAGAGCTGTGCGCATAGCTCCACCACATGGATTTAAATATATTAAAAAATATGCGCGTATTGTACTACATCGGTTTGAGGTCCGATTTATAATAAGATGTATTAGAATAATACGGAAAATATATATAACTCATCTACACAGAGACATTTTAGATAAAATGCATGACTGCATCTTCAGTACTGTACGATAAACTCGCCTCGTATCTATATATATTTACTACCCTCAATCATAGCCACCGTCTATGGAATTAATATGACTGAAAGATAAATCAGCACTATGCATATCAACCTTTAGGTAAGAGTTCCCCAGTTTAATTTCTGAATAGAAATAAAATATACTATAATTGAGATATTATTAACTATTAATATATTAAATAAAGGTATATTACTTGTTTAGATTGAAATAATAATATTCTACAGTAGTTACCTTAGTAGGGCATGAATAGAAACCCTATATTGAACAGCTCCTATGGCCATATTTTTTTCTACTAATAATCTTTTTTATAGTAATCAAATATAAATAAATCACTAAATTATATATTATTAGATATAGTATATGTAATACACCACAATTCACACAAACAATCCTCTTTATAAGTTCACTAAATACAACTCCTGCCATTCAACCTTGCTAGAAGAATTGAGTCACTCTTAATATCTTCTGTGAATCTCCTTTGCGAAATGTAGATAGAGCACTACCAGCTTTTAAGACATTGTGTATAACATACCTTTAAGTGAAAAAATAAAATAAAATTTAAATATCATTAATAAACTAAAAAATATAATTTCAATTTTTAATTTAATAATTGCTTGGGAGTTTGACCTCTCCTTTTGAGACCGAATTTGTTAGGCTAAATATATTTCTACTGCCCCACAAGCTTATAGTAAATTTAATTAGGATGGAAACTATATTACTTAGTAACTGCTTTATTCTATGAGTATGAGTAGAGATAGTCTCATAAAACGTGAATTCGAGTATTAAATTATTCTCGTAGTATATTGTTATTGCCTGTTGTCATTTTGGTTCAAAGGATCTTTAATATCCAGCTAATCCATTCACCAAGGTGTGAGGTAATGGATGTTATCAACAGGATAATATTTATAGGGAATTAAATATTTTTATTTTCTGAATTTAATTATTTATCATTATCATTCTAATCCCATACTTACAAAAAAACAAATATTTAATAACATATTACTGTAAGCAGATAGGATCGTTTTCTCTTTTTATGAGATCCATATTTCTGAGTTTTGTTCGTTTTTTTGTTTAAAGACTATCTTATGTGTATTTCATAATTTTTAAATAATAATTTCATATATATATATTTAATCTAATATAATTTCAATTATATCTATTACTCTTAAACTCGGACCAAAACACAAACTATTTACTATTCTAAACAGTAGCTGGTAAGGCAATTCTGTTCCTCATTCACACGATTAACCAATAATAATCGATAGATTAATGATAATTGACATATACAATAGTTCCACCATGTCTATAAAATATTCAATTGATCAATATATAGTTCCTTCTAGAGATAATAACCCGGTTCAAAATAACCGAAGAATTTTTAGATAAGTGGCATTAATACGGAGCACGGAACCGATGATGTGTTTTCCTACATAATTAAGCACTTCCTATCACGCTGACGGTAGTGATCGATATATAAAAATAATACTGATCAAGGATACCAGACCACCTGAAGACACACCACTCTCAACAGAGCATAAACATATAACACATAATACATACCGAACTTCAGCATACACGCGAATTTTCACCTCAATAAAATGTGTGATTGTACCCATAGAGTAAATCTTCTTACTCGAATTGATTCACGCAGTGCTAAATGTTGAAAAACCTTTAATGGGGTTCATTTTATTTTTTTATAGTATGGGCGTCTGTTTCTGTACTCGCGACGTTAGGATATAACAATTACAATTATACCTCGCACCTTTATATAGAAAAAAGGAAATACACTGAATTCATATATATCCCGTTTAAAATTGAATATAGTTCTAGGTATTCTGAGAGAGTTTAATGCTAAAATTATTAAAAAATATTAATTTTCAGAAAATACAATATGAATGATATAAGTATAACAAGAACTATAACTATGATTCTTAATGAATAATCAGTCTGACACATAAAGTCCGCGACACATGACTATCGATGTCCACTGGCTCAGTATGAGAGGTACTGCAATCAGAAAAATCGTAAGAATAATATAAAAAATGAGTTAAATTTTAATATTCTTTGGCGGTTATCGGAGGGAGATTATTAATATTTGTTAGAGAATGCGAGACGTATATAATCGAGATCTGAGTATGTTTATCCACACGTAGAAATTATTATTATACACCGATAGCAGCTAGTATATTAGCCGGGACGATGGAGATTATATTTTTCAGAGCTAAGTGTGATAAAAACGTATAACTAACGAATAAAGTATAGCCTTAGATTAATGAGAAAAATATGTATTTTTTATTATCCTATATGCTCAAATCATATTTAGACATATTGAGATGATATTGCAGTTCCTATTGAATTTCAGAAATAAGAGATACTATATGGATCTTACGAAAAAAACTCAGTATGATGCTCTTATAGAGTGTAACATTAAAACTTGGGCTTTTAGCGAAACGTACACAGTTAGAATATTACAGAAACCAGATATAGAGGTATTCTGTCTCGCAATGCGTAACGTGAAAGTCAATATTGCCGTGCTGAAAGGTCAAAAAATATAGGTTGTTTTAGTGAAATGGACTTTGTTTCTTTTTATTTGGGTTTTCTAAATTATACAAGATAAGTTTTTTGTCTATAATATGTAATAAAATTAAATACCAAATATTCACTAATTTCTACGGATCATTATATCAATAAATAACAAAGAGAATTTAAAATAACATTTATCTACGTAGGAACATAATGAGGAGGGGAAATTATACATTTTTATGAAAAGAACCAAGATATGCGAGAGATAAAGAACTCTAATAATATATGATAGTATCGTAATGTTAACATAAATTTAAAATCCAAGCTTAGAATTTAAAAAAAGAGTAAAAGAAAGAAGTAAGAATCTTAATTGACTAGTAAAACTTCATCATAAGAGAACGGCCGCCCCTATTTTGCCAAAGGGAATGGTTGAGGATAGTTAGCGATGTTATAAACCGTGTTTTATGACACAAATGAGCTTTAGCAAAACGGAGGATTTTGAGAGAAATAATTTAAAATGCAGATTTAAAGGTGCGGATAATTACGCCCACGGGCAGATGGTCTATTCTGGGTTTTGGCAACGGAAAAGCAGTATGATAACTGTGGTTGTCAAAACTTGAAGAGAAGAGTGGCATAAATCGGATTTCAACTTCAAGGCTACCCGGTGGGGACACTTCTTGATATCTGAAGCCTTAGTGTGCACGAGTAAGCGGAATCGTGCCGGTCGTTGGCATTGATGAGAACATTCAAATAAGTTAGGTTTAGTTAGAGTTGTTTGCTCGCGTGAAGGCTGACGTATTTAAACTTACCGCACGACACAGGTAGTGCCCCAGACTTCATTGATCGGATTATGGCGGTGATGGAGAGACGCCAAAGAAGAAACTAATTGCGATTAGCACCCAAAAGATTTAGAGCGAGAATGATCGTAATAAGGTTACAAGCACACGATGACAGTCGTTTATCAAGAGTTTAACTGTGCGGTGCGTATGTAGGCTGTCGGAAATTATTTGAACTTGAAAGTCGGCTTTCATGGATAAATTTGACTTAATGTAATTACAGGAATGTGGGTGAACCATAAATAAGTGTAATATAAGAGTTCGTCAGAAATTCAATCCCACTTTTCTTTAGATTCCTTTTTTTCCTAAATAGTACTGAATAAGGTTTTGGTGGGTGAGAAAATGGAAGCCATGGAATTACCCCATTGTTGACAGATATCTCTCAATAGTCTAGTTGAATAGTTGTGGTGCTTTTCAAGAAAAATTGCATGCCTGGCAACCTTGGCATATATTTATAAGCGCCAGGTCATCACATAGACGAGAAAAATTGACCGTCTCTGAGATAGAAGTAACGATGTATTGAATCTGAGAGCAAATAAAATACACTTAGAACATTGCCCTGCGGAACGCTTTCATCCAGAGTAAAGTGGCGTGAAATTAGAATCTAGAAGAATATCCGAATTCTGAATGGATCTGTCTGTTTTACACTCAAATGCATTTAACTCAGAGAGAGAGGCGAGCTATCCTCGAAATCCGCGCGAGTGGAGTTTTTAAGGAGAACCCTAGATCTCTACGTTGACTTCAAGCTTTTTTCAAGGTCAACAAACACAAAAATTCGAACATAACCAAGGAGCTCTTAATTGAATTGATCAATAGTCCCTTTGCATACCCTGTATGGTCACGAAATACAAACCACGCTACTAACAAGGGATTCAGCACAGGTCGAACGATATTTGACGGAGAAACCAACTGGAAAGTTTTGAAAAAAAGAGCCTGGCGGACACCTCCAGAAACATGAATGGGAGTGGTGGCGTGAACCATTTTCTCCATTAAGGTTCGCCAGAGTTACGACAGGTCAGCGAAATTGGTCTTTGGGTGTCCCGCCAACTACGGATGTGTCTAAGGTTTTGGGACCTAGGGACTATAAAAACTGTATCCAAATAGACGGGATAAAGAAGGATTCGATCCAATCTGTTATACAGATCCACAAGAACGTTGATGCAGAAGGGGTGAATATGACGGAGAATTATGTACAAAATAAGTCTGAGCAAAGGGCTGGCCGTCTTTGCTGTTCGCGCAGTGCAGTTTGAAATTCTGCAAGTGTAAAAAAGACGATTTATAGGTTATGATGTTTACCCTTTTCCTTGTAAAAAGTCTGGTGGGTGCAGAGTGTGTTAATTCCATTTCGAAACGGCTTCAGGATAGCGGAAAGAGCTTAGGTGACTAGCAACTATAACAATGACATCTGCAACAGCTGCAGGAGCAAAGATTTATCGGTTATATCACGCCAATAACGGAGGGCGGTGGGTGAAGAGTTGTTGGAGTAGCGAGATATTTTCTGTGGCAACTTTCCACACTAAAAGGGGAAGTTGTGATGACAGTCGAAGTATAGGTTCGAAAGTATTGTTTACGTGTTTGCCAATTAATTCGATGAGATCTCGACGCAGCTGCTTTAAAAATAATCATGTCTGGGGTGGTGCTGGTAATTTTGTATTGCTTGTAATTTTTTTTTCTTCTCCCAGCTAACTTGTGCACACTCTTGGAACTACCAAAGGGTTGCCGAACGCCTAACTGCGGAAGATCGCGGAATGCAAGCTTCCGCTGCTGTGATGATAACTTGTTGGAAGAAGAAAAAGGCATCATCAATAGTCGGAAACTGCTTATTAAAAGGGAGAAAGTGGGATAGCTGTGGCTTGATGAAAAGGAGCCCACCGTTTAGTTATAACACCAGTTGGAATTGGGTTTTAACATTGGGTTAGGTGCAAGTTCATTTAAGGTTATTGGGTAATGATCTACCAAAGGGATGCCGAACGCCTAACTGCGGAAGATCGCGGAATGCAAGCTTCCGCTGCTGTGATGATAACTTGCTGGAAGAAGAAAAAGGCATCATCAATAGTCGGAAACTGCTTATTAAAGGGAGAAAGTGGGATAGCTGTGGCTTGATGAAAAGGAGCCCACTCCGTTTGGTCATAACACCAGTTGGAATTGGGTTTTAACATTGGGATAGGTGAAAGTTCATTTAAGGTTATTGGATAATGATCACTGCCGTATAAATAATCAGAGCGGGATCAGGTAAAGCGACCCATAAGGGAATAGCAACAAAAGGAAATATCAATACAGGAAGAAGTGTGTGTATCTAAATGTTCATATGTAGGGATGTTAGATGAATCAACAGGGATCTTAGACTTAGACGAGGTGACAAGAGTGAGTCGAAGGTTGAAGTCCAGTATAACAACCGAAGTAGAGAGCTGCTTAAAAAGATCAGCTAAGTCGACCTTAGTAAACTCACTACTCAAAGCCAAGTAGATCGAGCAGACAGTAAGGTCGGTGAACAGATGAATTCGTGCTGCCACTGCATGAAGTCTAGTTTAAAGAGGGATTGGAGAATAGGGGACAGATTTATGAATGAGTATTCCTGCACCTCCCCTATCATTGTCACCTCTTTTTATAGAGGTTAGCGGCGATTTCTATTCCGACGGTTGGAAGGAGTCGTGATGACATAGTTGAAGTTCCCGCAAACATATGCGACTTTGGTGTACCCATGTTTATTAGTTGAACAAGTTCTTCAAAATTAAAGTAGTAGCCCACGCCAATTCCATTGAAGGAAGGTGGCCATGCTATATTATTATATATAAATATTATAAAGCCGCCCTTTTTTTGAGACAATTGTCTCTAGTGGCCAGGGTGATGGAAGTGTAATGCGATGGTTTGTGAAGGAAAGGATGAAGAGAGCGAGTCTCACGGGATGATGCACAAATTCCTGGTGGTAAAGATATCGTTACAATGAGATATTTTGTGGGTGTATCTTA
Organism: Trachelipus rathkii; assembly: GCA_015478945.1. Lineage (NCBI taxonomy): Eukaryota > Metazoa > Arthropoda > Malacostraca > Isopoda > Trachelipodidae > Trachelipus > Trachelipus rathkii. The sequence continues at coordinate 41,293 of JABUQX010081981.1, forward strand.
TGAAACAGGTTTGGGGAAGTAATAATTCAATTTTGGTTTATTCTGTGAGAGGGAGACTTGGAAATTTAAGGGACTGGCTGTACGCCATAAAAAAGTGATATTTAAGTTGAGTTCACCAAGTCAATCTTATTGTGTGGACTTGGTTGGTCATTGGAAGAGCAACCATAATGCTAAAAACATATATAATACATTATAATACGACTTAGGAATGGAAGCGATATCAGCAAATGCCAAGCAAGCACGATTCAGAAATGGCGAAGAAATGTGGAAATGTTTCCATGGGCAAGGCAGTGAAAGAAAGTCGCAAACTTCCGTAAGAAGTGTATCATTTTTTTTTGTAACCATCGAAGTTGGAGTTGCTGAATACTTGGATTAATCGAGACTTACGCAAGGTGTTTAAACGATAGAGACTTGTTCAGTTTTGAGTCATTCAGCTGGGGGAATAGCGTTTGAGAAGATGAGATCCATTTGAATTGTTAAGATTCGGGATACTCTCTGGATCTTCTCCCTTTCATGCCAACTTTAATAAATTAAATCCAAAAGACTAATAGACATAACATATCGGAGAGCGATCTTGCCCATCGTTGTTGATATATAAGTGCGCTTATGTAGGCACACGGTATTTTCTTTCACGCGAATGATTCCTCACTCTCTACAACGGTAAGTGTTATATTCAGCAGTAAATTGGTAAGAGAACTTAGGAGTCTCTCATAGTCAGGCTACTGTTTCAGAACGGATGAGTTCATGAAATTATCATCACAGATAAAAGACCTAAAGAAGTATATTCTATATCTCCGCGAGATTATATAATGTTCGGAGATCTAATCGCTCATTTTAATTAGTACCAGGTATCTTTACACGAGGAGTACATAAGACGACGAGGAGTCGCGTAATATAACATATGGTCTTGAAATGATGATATTGGGTAACTCAGGCAATTGGAGTCCGGTATGTAAAAGACACGGCGTTGTGCTCTTGGTGCGAGATTAATATTATTAATTGTTTCTCTTATATTTGCGTGGTGTACCAGAATCATAATAATTGTTCAATTATAGGTAGATATGTTAAGTAAACTTGAAAAGTGTACTAGTATATATATATAATCCATAGAAAGGCATTAATAACAATTCTAAAATACTAGACGGTACGTAAGTGAGTTTTGATATCAATAGTGCAATTAATGCATATACTTCGAGTCGGAGAACATTTTTGAGTAATAAGAGAGTGGACACACTACGATAGGTCACACATGGGCAGATAATTATACTTAAGAAGACTACTTGACTCGGTGGGTTATTTCCATCATAGCGATTCGTACGTGCATGACAGTGGAGTTCATAACTACTGAAGATTTATCGGCTTCGGTACATGCTCCGTGTGGTGTCACGTTATAATGCGTAGACATTCGGTATTGCTAATGTGGGTAGTAATGCACTGAAAGGTGTGAATATAGTACGATAATAAATTTGCTCCAATTGTTTTGTATTGAAGTGAGATATGGAAATTAATTTCTTGTCAGCCTCAGTGTGAATTCTATCTACCTGACTTAACAATTGATTTTTTGTTTTATATATTGATGTTCTCATTAAATTCGTCCAATAACTCCTTGCTGCGGAACTAGTATCCAAATGAATTCACAGATATCTAATGTACTTGCGAGCTATTTCTATATCCTTATTAATCTTTAACTTAATACAGAGGTCTATATTGCATATCAGGACTCCAACCAGATGTATGTCGGTTTGTCGAGATGGTATGATCGTTTGTTTCCCTATTACGTCGAATCATTACGGGTGTAGTAAACCTCTCTTTACCTGTTCTGCTTTCTAAATGGAGGACCAGCAGAAATTGAGCATATCATTATCATGGTCGATCACCACCCTACAAGTAGTTATGTTAGGGCGATATGAGGATACGAGGGCCCATATTTCAAAATGTAGGGCACCGTTCTTCTGAGTTCAATTTATAACCTTGCATGGACGTTTTCTTGAGACGATGAGTTACTTATAACTTATTTTCCATAGCTTCTGTACTTTGTTTACTACATACTTCTAACACATTCTGGATTGTGGAAGGAGGTGTAGTAAAGTTGTTTCCACCAGTAAAAACAAGAGCTTGGAGAGATAATCTCGCGAGGACGAGTTATAATATACCGGAGGAGGAAATCTGTATACGTACACATTATGTAATAGGAAACAAGGAACGGTCTGTTTGCTGAGATTCGAGATTATTCGTTAAATATTCAGTGCGGACATTATCTCTCCGAGCCTTTTTACTCAGATTATGCTAATAGGGTTCGGAGAATCGGATGCTAGTCTTTCGTGAAAGATGGAGAGGTTGCTTGCTATTCATTGTCTGCTAACAGCATCGGCGAGGAAAGGACACAGAAAGAGCTATTAAGGGAATAGATTTTAAGGAGAGAGTAGACAAAAACACGATGGTAACGTAAAGAGGACTTTAGAGATAGTGAGTATTAATGTGATATAGTCGGGCACGCGTCTGTAGACTGTGGCAGAGCTGAACAGAAAGAGAGAATCCAATACACCTCAATTTTTAACATATTGTATCTTGGTTAACACTTTTGAGCTGATAAGGGGATGAACGTGGTTCAGTAGTTGAAAGCTTAACGAATATCTTAAGGAGACTTCAATATGTCCGAAGATATTTTAGAGTGCGATAAAGAGATGAGAATGTGAGTCATACTATTGCTGAGCTCTCAGTAAGATGCACTGTGAGAGACGGTAAAAGATTACGCAATATCAAAGTAAGGGATAGATAACAAAGCACATTAAGCAAGAGAGCACTAATAGAGTAGTTAGATTAGCTACATAGTCAATTTAACTTCCCTAGGAGGGGGAAGTAGGCCATTACTCAAGCACAGCATTAGAAAAATTGGAGAGATGAGAAAGACTAGGAGGGGTAACGCCCTGAGGGGTCGGTCGAGCGGCGAGAATCACGCTCTGATTATTATTCTGGTTCACAGAACCAGTCAACATACACCGGATATAGTCAAGATGATTATGTTTAACGCAGCGAGGCACAATTAAGCACGGAAATATACTCTGCAAGTGGTCTAAAGATCGAGATGAGAACCAGAGAATATAGAACAAGATGGGAAGAGCTTCAGATGATTATCAGAATCGTCGATGTGAGAGCATCCAGATCTTAAAACAGAAACGTCGCTAGATAACGTAAGTTGTAACTTATACCCAGTCGGGTGAACGTTCCTAGAATACAAAATACTGCTGTAAAGAAACAACAAACACTATCTATCTTCCGCGAATAAGATGACTTCATTACTCACTACAAAAAATAATGGACTGAGAGACCTCAAGGACGTATTAGCAGACGAAATGAACCTGAGGACGCAGACTGTAATATTTCTTATTAATAGGACACCACGGACACGTGACAACTGCAAGTACCCACTTCCTATTCCACATACACGCAGATCACCAAACTCAGATGAGAACTAACGCTACAATCCTTCATATTTCTTTTTGAAATTCTGGGTGAGGAAAAATGTCTACGACAGGCGAACAACCGCAAACTCAGAGCGAGGTTAAGTTACTGTCGGACGCAGCGCACAACCATAATATCCGGGGCATAAACACAACTAGAACTTCTCAACGTCGTCACTGAAAAATGAATAACCAAACCTAACCTCAAAGAAAATAGTTGAGCAACCTACAAGCGTCGAAAGGACAAGAGCCACGAGCGTACCTAAATCATAGTGTATAAAGTGCCAGAGCACTTTCCAAAAATACGGTTTACATCGAAAACGGACGAGTAAGGTTACAGTTGGCGCTACGCCACAAAACACTGTGAGTAGTCCTCCAGTCAACCAGAGACGCACTAAAAGAAACGCGGTTATTCGCTTGTCCGTGTACTGCGGACACCCTCCGGAGTTACGCACCGCGGTATGACGAAGCGTGTGAGCATCACGGAGAAGGAAGACAAAGTGCGGAGGAGAGTTTACTCCTCAGTGGCATGAGCTAATGGCCCAAGGGCTGCGCTGTGATGAAAAATGGAGACGTACAAGAGTTTAACTGTCTAATTAACACAAAAGTTTATGATTAAAGACGGTTATACTCCGCGGGTTAGGAGCGCACGTATAGAAAAACACTGGTACGAGTAGTAGTTGATATTTGATAGATATTATGATTATTCGATTAAAGATGAGGAGAAGAGATATAGCAAGACTAAAGAATTCATAGTGCCAACACATCTAGTACAATATATATGATTTGTTTGTTTCTATGTTCTGGAGGGATTGTCAGCACATGAGAGGCATCGCTGACGAATATCACTCCCATTACGCAAGTATTGGTTTTCTTGTCAGCTATGCCATGTTCCGGTTATTCACCAAGAGCAATAACACGCAACAAGAATTCATACCCCCTTGGGGGAGAAGATTAATTACCAGTAAGGGAAGATAGATCACGAAAGGTAAAGTTGGGGAAAGTCATGAAATGCTTGAAATATATTTCAAGCATTTCATGACTTGCGAAGATGAGATTATATACACTTTAAAAGTTGAGCAGCAGGAGTACGAATTGGAAAGCTTAATACAATACGAGTTACAGTTAATTCGAATGCTCCTTATAATCTGGTTTTCACCGGGCTTTAGGATGGGTGAGTCAAAGGCAACCGGCTTACAAACGTTGTGTACTGCTCATTCACTTGACCCACTATCTGTGCGACGCGGTGTTGGAGCTTTATCTCTTTTTCTATTGGTACCGCAGAGGCAAGAGCTCAAGGGAACTTACCAATCGCGAACCACCACCTTTAAGAGACGTCCCTCGTAGCACAAGGGGTGTTGTGCCTGCACACAAATTTTGTATAAAGTAACTTCAGGCTTGTTCGCTGCGGTGCTTCTTTCTTTCCAGCAACCTCTGTTCTGTGGAATTTTCTTCCATCTTTGTTTCCTGCCGAATTTAATTTCCCCAATTTAAAACATACATCTGCCCAAATCTGTTAAATCTGCGTAGAATGGTGACCAATTTTTAATGCGCTTAAACAAGCCCTCCTTCAATAGGGGCTTCTGCCCGTGAGTGTGGTGACAGCTGTTTAAAAAAAAAAAAAATCTTTTATCACAACTGTTAAATAAATTGCATGTCTTGACACATTTCCTCTTGACCATGTAGACGAAAACAAAGTTAATTTTACTCAAATGGATAAATGTTTTTTTAAAACTTTTTAAAAATAGAATCACCATGTCTTCACTTATCAGATGTGGTGTGTGTGAGAACGTGGGTACATGGGAAAGTGCATTTCAATGTTTAAAATTAATTTAAAATCTTCCAATATTGGTTATATTGGGAATATTTTACCAAAATTATTCACCTGTCGTCCAGTGGACTTTTCCGTTGCAATACAAACGATGCCTGTGGAACCTTCCCCTATTTTGATAAAATTTTCAAGATTAAAGCGTGGGTCCTCAGATGAAACGACCATCTGCATAGGGGGCTGCAACGAAACTGAAATTTTGGTTAAAAAATATAAATAAAAATGATACAAAACATAAGACGGCTTAAAATTCTTTTTTTTAATAAAAAGAGAAAACAAATTCTGAGTCTTTACAAAATGAAATGAAATTTATAAAAATTCATTAGTCTTTTTGAAAATTCTGCTAATTTAATAAATTTCTTTTAGTAATTTTTAACAGTAATGCATGGATATGAGTTTAATAATATTAGTTTGCTTTTTATTATTAAATTTATACAAGCAATGTCATTGAAATCATTTTAAATACAACCACAACTTTTCTTAATTAAAATATAAAAATCTATATTAAAGGCAAAATGCATTTTTAACTAAATATTTTCTTACATACCCTAATGCCATTAAATATTTCAAAAGACTTGAGAATTGCAAAATGGAAAGAAAACTTAGCTGCTCATATTTCTGCAACTTCCACTTTTGAATAAAAATTGATCATAGCAATTGCGACTTACAATAGCTATATAAAAAAATTGGGAATGCAAACATGACACAACGATCGCAAATTAAACTTTTCCCTAAAGTCAAGCTTAAAAAAAATGATAAAAGCAAATGAGAAGAGTTAGTTTTGTATAGACCGCACAAGCATAATTCACTAGACCAATTGTCAAAATGAGAATAAAACTTGTATATGCGAGGTTTTTGATAAAAGATTTCATATTGCATCACATAATAGTGGAGTATCGATGCCATGAGGAAATACACGAGATTTTTGATAAAAGGTATGTTGCATCATATAAAATTGGAGTGTCGACAACAGGGGGAAATTAATTCGTAGCTTTCTTTCACCAAGATAAGTTTCTTTTTTTTTCCAACTGATAAACCTACATTGGTCCCCGCACATTCTACTTTGAAATGTATACGCTTTCTTTGGGCAAACTTTTAAGAACTTTGAAAGTCTACATCAAAATGTAATTGGACATATGTTCAAATTATTAGTTGAGTTTGCTTCGATAAAGAGTAAAGACAGCATCCTTGGTGGATGTGAAGGGAAGTCTTGAGTGCTAGGGTTTTTGCATGAGGGTAATGTTGTTACCTGTATTAATGTATAGCAATGAAACTATGGTTTGGATTAAGGAGGTATATATCTAAGGCACAAAGTGTTCAGATGGACAATCTTATGGAGACGTGTAGGTGTGAAATTTGATAAAATGAGGCCATCATTCACTCCTATTATGCCCTTTCCCTCGCCTCTGTCAACTCACATTCCATTTCTTCAGACACTCTTTTATTGACTCAAATCACTTTTTCTTCGGTATTAAATAAGGTCCATTTCCCTGAAGAGTTTCTGGAAATCAATTCACTTAAAAAACCAGCTATCAAGAATAGTTTCGTACACCAAACCATTTCTGTGTACTGTCTTTTTATATCCTTACTCAACTAAAATTACTGCGCTAATGCGTCATTCCTCATTTATATCAGATCTTCTCACACCTAACACGGACCTAAGATTGTATTTTCGACCCTTTTTTTTCTTAAATCTATAAGTCTTATTCAGACCCCAGTTTACAACTATATACTCAATTTTAGAAGCAATAAGCCTGAAAAAGAAACTGAAGAATTAATCCTTTGTGTTCCTATTCCCGCCAAAGACTATATCTTAGGTTTGGGAATTTGACTGCGATATTCTGCATCCAATCTATTCTCTTTTCAATCCAACATATAGCGCCAAAATACTAAACTCCGGATACTTGTTTCACTGCTCACCGAATCCAACAATGATTTTCACAAAGCGACTCTCCTCACTCACTACAATCACCTTACTCTATCTACATTTACTTAAACCCTTCATTTACACACCCTGCCAATCCCCTAAAACTTTCTTCAGATTTGCAACATAAAACAAAATCATCAGCATACAATAAGCTGGGCACTCTCCACTCTCTTCCATTCTCCATCAGTCTAACACCTTCCCCTAAACCACCCAATCTTCTAATTTTTTCCATCACCTCATCACACACAAATTAAAATTCAAAGACATAACACATCCCTGCCTAACTTCAATTACAATTAAACCATTCACTTTCCCACTCCATTTATTCTTATATACACTTCACTATCGACATACATACTTTTCATTTAATTCAGAAGCTTACCACCAACACACATAGTTCGCTAACACCCTGCTCCAAGAGCCTTCCCTATTAATCCAGTTATACGCCTGCTTACAAAGTTCCAATAAAACATTTTTTTGTTAATACAATTTTTTTTATCTTCATTTTCTCAATCACTTGTTTCGATGTCAAGATTTTATCTGCACAAACTTACAATTCTAAATAACCTTGTTTCTTCGCCAATCACTCTCTCAGTCACTCATCACTCTTTCAACCAAAAATACCAAGAAATATATTCTTCATTACAGCAGAAAATAAACCTATATTCCCCTATAGTTCAACCTTCCCCTTATATATAATCGGGTACTATTACTGCTCTCTCCCAATCCCTTTGGAACTATACCTCCATAAACTTTTTGTTAAGACAACTTCCATATCCAGTCAAAATCACAATCTCGATTCCATTCTTTATCATTTCACCAGTAATTCCATATAAACCTGCTGATACAGTGGCATATCCCAGCGATTTTTTTTCGGGGGGGGGGGGCCAGACACACAAAAATCGTTTTCTTTTATATATATATATATATATTATATATATATATATATATATATATATATATATATATATAATATATATATTATATATATATATATTTAATATATATATTATATATATATATATAATATATATATTATATTATATATATATATAAATATTATATATATATATATATATTATATATAATATATATATATATAACTGATGAAATGGATGTGAGGGGAGTGTGGAAAGAAGCACTTCGAAAATCTGCACAATTTAACAGTAATGATGAGGTGTAGTAATTGTGTGTGGTTTTGATGGTGCCAGAAGGAAAAGGTATTTTGGGGATGAAGGTCTAGTAAGGAGGAGGTAATGGGTAGGGTGAGAAAGTTGAAGAACGGTAAATTGCAGGTATAGATGAAATTACTAGGAAAAGGATCAAGAGCGGAGGCGAGAATGGTAATTGATTGATTTGGAAGTTGTGTAATAAAGCGTTTATGGAGGGTATGTTCCAAGGGATTGGAGGAGGCGGTAATAGTACCCTTGTAAAAGGGTTAGGGAGAAAAGGGGAACTGTAGAAATATAGGGGAATAAGTTTTATTGAGTGTTGTAGGGAAGGTATATGCTGGTATTTTTGGTCGAAAGAGTGCGGTCGAGTGACTGAGGGGACTGATTGGTGAAGAACAAGGTGCGTTACGAAGTGGTATAGGATATGTGGATCAATCCTTTACATTGAAACAAATGATTGAGAAAAAGGGAGAAGAAGAATAAAATTATAATTTAGGTTTTATGGATTTACAAACAGGTCGTATGATAGAGTTAATAGGGAAGCTTTATGGCAGGTTAGTGATATATGGTGTTGGTGGTAAAGGTGAATGAAGAAAATCAAAAGTATGTATGACGATAGTGAAAGCGTGTGTAAGAATAAATGGTGTCAAATGGTGATTGGTTAGGATTAATAGCGGAAGTGAGACAGGGTTGTGTTATTCTCCTTGGTTATTCAATGTGTATAGTGGATGGGGTTTGAAAGAATCGAGGTTGGGATGGCAGGAAATGGTGTTAGAAATGAGGAGAATGGAGAGGAGTGGAGGGTGCCCCTACCTACTGTATGCCGGATGATTTGGGTTCTGTGCGGCGATCTGAAGACGAGTTTGAGAGGATTGGTAGACGAGTTTTGGCAGGGTATAGTAAAAGGAGGGGTCTGAAAGTAAACGTAGATACGAGTAAGGTTATGTTGTGAGTGAGGATAGTTCTCGGTGTGAAGTTCATGTTAGATGATGAGCAAGCTGGAGCAAGTGTCTGAGTTTTAAATATTTTAGGGTAGTGTTGGATGAGAAGGAAGGATGATGCATGAGTGTAGTAGGAAAGTTGGAAATGGCAGGAAGGTGGCTGGTGCAAGTAAAATCGTTGGTGATGTAAAGGGACTAAGATCTTGAGTGCGCTAGAGTCTTACATGAGGCATGTTGTTACCTGTGTTATTGTATGGTAGTGAGATAGGACTGGAATAAAGAAGTATAGATCTAAAGTCAATGTGTTCAGATGGAACAATCTTGGGGGCATGCTAGGTGTGAGAAACAATTGATAAAATGAGGAAATGAACGTATTAGAGAGTCGTGTGGTTGTGAAAAAGGGGTAAATGAGAGACAAATGAAAGTATGTTTGAGATGGTTTGGTCATGTGGGTAGGGGATGAATGAAAGTCGGTTAAGCGGATGTATCGTGGAGAGTGTGTTGGGGAATCGACCGGCCTGGGAGACCGAAGAGCAAGCTGGATTGAGTCGGTGAACGAATTTCTGAGGAGGATGAAATGTGAGTTTGGCAGAGGCGCGAAAAAGGTGCGTGATAGGAGAAAATGGCGGGGTTTTGGGTTGGGGGCATGGTTTGTTGGTCCACCTGGGCCAGGGATGAACCTTACATTGACGATTTACCATAAGTGAGGGTCCGTCGCGTCCCATGATGCTCTAGGGTGGATTTTCTGTCTGTGACGAGCTCTCAAACTAATTAATGGTAACAGAGGGGCGGTAAGGCTGGGGCTTTCTTTTACGACGTTTGTCCATGTTCTTCTACTGCTTTTTTCTTTTCCGATGCTTGTAACAGCACCTTACCCCCAATCTTGGGGCATAGAGGAAGGTAAGCAAGAAAGAAAGAAAGAAAATATATATAATTAATATATAATAAATATACATATATATATATATATAAATATATATTATATATATATATATATATATATATATAATATATATATATATATATATATATAATATATATATATATATATATATATATATAATATATATATATATATATATATATATATATATATAATATATATATATTAATATATATATTATTATATATATATATATATTAATATATATATATATATATATATATATATATTTTATATATATATATGGATATGCAGCTGCTGATTTACCATTCTTCAACTTTCTCAACTCTACCATTGCCTTCTCAGTAAAAATAACCCATTTCTTCCTATGGCATCATTCCCATACACATTCACTATCGCCTGCTTCATCTCTACTATGTTATGCAGATGATTCGACAGTGTTCCCTCACACTCTCATTCATCCATTTCAATCAACTCACGAAAGTGTCAACCCTATTCCATTTTTCTATGAAGATTCCTCCTATACTCTTTCGTAACCTTTCCTACTTCCTTTCCAGTACAACTTCCTTTTTCCTTTGCAGTTTCCCATTCATTCTCCTTCTCAAACTGTTCATTTACATCTTTTTTTCATCCTATGTATGCAACTTTTGGTCTTCCTTTTTTCCTACTCCTTATATATTTCCAAACATCTTTCTTTTGAAACCTCATCATTGGCTTTTAGCACATTCACTTTCCTCCTCATTTCACCACTTACTATGCAACCATTGACATTCTTTTGCTTCCAACTTAGCTACACTCACATACTTTCTTGCACTAGTAACCAAGCGCTTTCCTTTATTTGCGTCTAGATATATTGTTTCATCTTATTCACATTCAACTGATTTACTTGCAAGTGCTCTCATATACTTTTCCTTATAACCTTGCCTACTTAACTTCTTTCTCTCTTAATTCTTACCACTTCCTTCCCTATCTCGTTCCTGTTCATTTATGTCCCCACTAACTTAATCTTACATAAAACAACATAATGATCTGATATTCCCATCTCCATCACCCTCAATGATTTAACATCCATCACATACGTCAACATCTTTTTCTTCACCAACACAAAATCAATCATACTTTTCACTTCGATACCAACTCTACCTACAATTACTCCAGTAAACGTATGAATACTCTCATGCCCAAAGAATGTATTACTTACACACACATCCCTCTCCTCACAGAAATCAATCACCTTCCTACCAATCTCATTTTAACCTGCAACCCCAAAGGTATCTGTTATACCATCCCTTTTTCGATCACCTATTCAACCGTTCAGGTCACCCAACACAATCAATCTGAAGAAGCCCCTACTCACCTCGTCCAAAACATCATTCAGATTATCCCCAGAAAGTCACACTTATCTCAACATCACCATCAGATGGACAATGTGTTACAACCATACATACCTTGACCTTCTCAAACTTAAATTCAAACATTAGAATTCTACCATCCACTATAGCTCTGTGACACAAGTCACTCATCAGAATTACAACTCCCTGTCACCCCCCCCCTCTCATTCCTTTCCATTCCAACACTCGCACATTCCACCCCATACTACTCGTCTTCACCTTACTTCCTTTCATCTTTGTTTCAGTCACAACAAACAAATCAATTTACTTTTTCTAAATACATCCTTGACTTCTCTCCTCGCAATTTATTCCTTTAACAATCCATATACCCAGTCAATTCATACAATTTCGCCGAGATACAAGGTCGCTTGCGACGGTTCAAGACCAGCTCCGAGGCATGTGTAAGCATTCCTACCGAAAAGATAAGTGGTAGCGAGTCGCCAACTCAACTACCACTGTCCATTGGGCACTGGTGTCATGGCCCATGGGACGTACCCTATACCCCAAATGCCCAGTGGGAAGTAATCTCATCGCCTCAAGAGCGCTACTTCCCTTCTTATTTAATATATATAATATATATATATGATAATATATATATATATATATATAATATTATATTAATATATATATATTATTATTATATTATATATTATATATATTATATATATATATAATAATATATATATATATAAATATATATATATTGACTTACTGTTCATGGATCGCTCTGCTCCGGGCCCACTTATAGGAGCTGTGCGGACGGAGTGGACCGGTGG
>JABUQX010081982.1:0-10000 GCA_015478945.1 Trachelipus rathkii
TATTCTTCTCATCATTTGCAAATATTTTTGCTGTCATCTTTTTTTGAGAAGGTCACTCTTAGTTATTGTTACAGAAGCGTTTGTTGCAAAAACACACAACTGTACTGCAATAATAAAAAATAGGGTAGGTATAGGGTTAGCGAACAGACATTATCGCACCGTACAGCACTGCAACTTAAGAGTCCTTGGAGGCTCGCTGTCCAGCAACAAATACCCAACTACTCACCTTTAAGCCGCGCGAAAGATCAGAACAAAAAAGAACAAGGGAACCGCACCGCACGGCGCTATCTATTTTCTGACTACAACTGCACTGCACTAAGATGCAGAAATTTGGTACCTCACCGCACCGGTTCTGCGGCCAATCCCGGGTAAGTACTAGGTACCACTATATAGATATTATATGATATAGATATAGTAGATTTAGTGCATATTGAAATTTGGAGATGGTATAGATGATATATGAGTAAGTAGGGATTATGTTATATTATATTATAGATATGGATGAGGGAGTTAGATATAGGATACGTAGAGTAAGAGAGTAGCTAGGGGTATATATCTATACAAGAGTTCGCGAATGGGAAAGAAGTGCTCTGGCATTTCAAAGAGATATTCACCTTTAAACATTTTCCTGCTCCCCCCGACCCCCCTCAAAACGGGAAAAGCCCCCAAGGGAGGAAACTGAAATATATATATAGTAATTCAAAGTAAGACCACCCCTTTCCAAATTTGACGAGGGGGAATACCGGGAAAAAATATGGACAAAACTATAAGAAAAGAATATAACGAATAATAAAAAAGAACAACAACAACAACAACAACAACAACAACAACAAAAACAACAACAACAACAACAACAACAACAACAGATACAACTACAAAAACAACAAAACAACTACAGAAAAAACAACAACGACAACGTTACAGAAACGCATACAAAACAACACAATACTCAGATTACAGACTCCGAAACAACAACTCCGAAACAACTACAAAAACAACAACAAAACTACAGAAACAATAACAACTACTACAGATAACAACAACAACAATAACAACAGCAGCTAGCAACAACAACAACAACAATAAACCAGCTTGTTCAAAGCCTCTGTTAAATTCTTAATAAACAACCAAAGTTTACACACTTTATAAACATATGAACAAACAATGTACTCATAAATCTATTATCTTCCTTCCCCTCCTTCACACATACAACCCCCCCATATATATATATATATATATATATATATATATTATATATATATATAATTATATTTTATATTATTATATATATATATATATATATATATATATATTATTATATATATTATATATATATATTATATATTATATACGTATTATATATTATATTAAAATATTTATATTTAACCGTTCTAATAAATATATATATAGTATATATATATATTTATATATAGTATATTATATATTATATATTATATATTATATATATTCTATTTATTCATATATTATATATATAGTATATATATATATATATATATATATTATATTATATATCATATATATTATATATTTATTACTTTATATATAATATTCACACCAGCTGAGCTCACAGAAGCCTGTGTTAACTTTTGAGGGTCCAGTCACAACGAAACATCTCCTTAGTTCTTGAATGCACTCAATTTCCTTGAGGGGGGGGGCAGGGTTCGCCATATTCATTTAATCTTATATTTTTTACAACAGGCCTTCTGGGGTTCAATTCACTTCAGAAAGATAGTCTAAGATTACTGTGCAAGGCCAGTTTTTTTTTTTTTTTTTTTGTTTTAAGTTCTTTATGAATACTGTCCACTGTGATAATGACGTTTATCTGTCCGAATATTCGAATGGGTTTGGTTTGTGTCTGTTCATAGGGGCCATCTTGATTACCTTCGACGAAGAATCGACTCGGTGGACCAGGGTAATCTGATTTATTATTTTCAGGTTGCTTTTCTTTTTTTAAGAGGGACCGAACAGATTTTAGGCAAAATTTTCGGATGGTTCCGTCGATGCTCTGTGGGTATGTTGATTTTCGATTCAGGCAGAGCGGTTTCGTAAAATTGGCTTTGCTCGCTGTTTTTTATATATTAATATAAGAGTGAGAACTTTATGCTTTAAATCAGGGCTGCGGAGCCGGGAAGTCGGAGCAAGGAATTTTGATTGCGAAGGGCAGGAGGCCGAGCCGGGAACCGGACCGGAGCGCAGAGAATCATTTGGCAGGCCTTTGGGCCGGAACGCAGGAGTCGGAGCCGAAAATTTAGGGGGAGCTGGAGCCGGGACCGGAGCCGGAGACGCGCCAAAAAGCAGCCGCCTGACTCCGGTCCAGCAAGTAAAAGATTAATGATTGCTGAGTATTGTAATTACTACAGGTTATGATAGATATATATAGTGATAGTGAATGATATACTATGTATTAAAATATTCTATAGTATATATATATATTAGTTAATAGATATATATATATATATATATTATATATATATATATATATGATTTATAGATATATATTATATATGAATACTCTATATAAGATATATAGTAATAGAAATATATATATTAATTGAGAAAATCACCTCCAATCGACTTTGATAGTCTCTATAATTGTTTGTGGACATTGAGTTAGAAAAGTGTTTTTGCTCGAGTTAAGGCAGGAGGAGAGATAGTAGTATATATATATATAGATATACTATGATGATATATGATATATATAGATAATAGATATTAATATATGAATTATATGAAGATATAAGAGATCGTATATTAGATTTCTAGATATAGGTTAAGTAGGATATAACTTTAGTGATACATACACTCTTTCAGCAAATTTGCTTATTGTTATGTAATAAACAAAGGCTTTTATACTTCTATAGATAGCTTTAAATTTATTAAGGTTTTAATATTCCTTATGAAAAATCATGTCAGAACTGAAAGCAAAAATCGAAAACACCTCACTGTACTTGATATTTTTCTCACTCTGACCGAGACTGAAAAGTTAGAACCTTGACATTTGCAAATATGAATGGCCCTTAAGCACAGTTGATGGGGGGAAACACTCGAATTTGATCTGGCTTAAAGAGGGCTTTTACAGAAGGAGAGAATACCGAGAAGTTGATCGATGAGAGAGGAGGGTATTCGGGGGTCCCACGTCCTGGATAGTGTTCGAATTTCTGACTACCAATTTAGGTTCTGGACTGACCTTGTTGTGACCTCGAAATTAACTGGGCTACAGATGGCATTTTACAGCCGAGACTTTTTCTGCGGGGGCAACCATTGTTTCTGGGCAGGGGAAAAATATTTTTGTAGCGAAAAGAAAGGGCTGTGAAATCGCAAAAAGCGTCTAATGATTTTTTTCTAAGTCGATTCAATAATACCTTTATTTTTATTATTAAACATACTACTAGCTGTACATATTTACAACGTACTTATTGTATGGTTTTTGATTGTTTATTTTTATAATTCAAAGAGTGGATAAATTGTTATTCTTTGTATTTTCTACTCAACCGCAATATCTAATATTTTAAATTGTTCATAATCTTTGATAAAATAAATAATTCTAATAACATAATCATAATATTTATATAATAATAATAATAAGTGTTGCATTAATAATAAATAGATTAGAGTAATATACCCTTATTATTTTTCTATTTATTTGATTTATTCTTTTTTCAAGGTACCAATAGATATTAATATCTTCATTTATTATTATTTATTTTATTAGTCCCCGGCAATATGTTAAAGATTTTATCATAAGAATTAAAAAAAAAATGATTTTATTTAAATTTCGTGAGACTGGCTGGTATACGATACAACTGGTCCCTAGGATTCTAAATAGCTCGACCTTTATGAATAAGAATTCGCCTCAGGAAAATTATAATCGTTGATAAATCTAATCATGGACGCAGTTGCCATTCGAAGAAAATTTGTGGTGTTCTTTATCCCACCCACACTATTTCTAAGCTAAACTATAAGAACTCACATCTTGTTTATTATGACGGCTCTGTAATAAGTGCCAATTCTCAAGAATACGAATTTGAAATTTACTTTAAAATGAGGTACGCTCTACTAGTGCATATTTAAACATTATTATGTGGTTTATATTTATGCTATGGTTTGTCGGACTAGTCTACGGAATTGTTAGGGTTGTCATATAGGTGAGGCTAAAGTATTCTATATCATTTTTGTGTGTGTATTTGTGTGTGTGTCAATATATTATGTAACATGTGTGTAGACCTATTCCTATGAGCAGGCAGGAATGTGAAACATAAATCAATATTGTAGGTATTACTGTGGTTGGACAACTTTACCATACTCAGGCCAAAGATTTTTATTAGCGCATGAGTAGATGCGCCATAGTGATTATATTTTTTTATGTATTACTTCCTTAATTGTATTTATAAAGCAACAAAAATAGCAATAATAGGAATAAAAAAAATTCTATTCAGTTTCAACTGATAATGAACTACTTTTATTTTTTTAAAACATTTATTTATATTGGGAGGTCACGATTTATTATATATATTATATATATATAAATGAATAATTTTCAGGTATGATTATATTTATATATATATATATATAAATAAAAAATCTGTTAAGTAATATTATTAAAGTTTTATATTATTATTATTTTTTGTGCTTGGACGCCAGTTAGGGAATAACGATATCAAAACGATGTCATTGACTGTTGTTAGTCGGACCATGAAATATATAGGACATAGCGGATAAGGACACAGGGAACTGCGTTAAAATGCTGGGTCTAAAGATAGCTGATGTTTAGAGTGGGAAGATGCGGGGTCGCGCGAAAAGATTCGACTTAATAGTGGATAATGGGCATGCGAAGGGCAGATAGTTATTTGCGGTTTTATCTCGTGTTACTCTTTGAAGTTTGATTAAAATTAGTATATCTTATATATTAAATTATTATACTTATTATATATTATATATTACTATTTTATAGTTATTTACTTATTATTTATAGATTATAATATTTATATATATTTAATTATTATATTTATTTATATTAATATTAATATTATATATATATTTATTATATTTACAGCTGTCTACACACTCGACGGCAGAGCCGTATTCAGGTGGGAGTGAACTTGTAACATAAAGGTCGTGTGCAACAATGGACAATCTGTTTCACCTCCGCATAGCTATATTATGGCAGGTAACATTATGTGAGATCACAGCATTCGAGTGTGTGAGAGTTAGTTGTGAGCGTAGTATTAACATTCTCGCAGCCCTCAGTGTGCGGTGAATGGTCACATAGCTCTGTGTAGCTCAGGACGCATATAGGAGTATACGCACCGCGGCGCGGATGCCTGGTCCAGTATAACGCATACAGCGACAATCAGTGCACAGAGACACTCATGCAATCTCCAATTGGGTCATAGAGGGCGTTTATTACTCTGTTATCGCGTAGGGTACTTGTGCTGCAGTTGGTAAGTCCCTTCGTACAGCATAACCAGCGTTCGCAGTGGTCTCGGGGTTTCGCCGCTGCGGTACCTATAGAAAAGAATAAGTAAGTCGAACATAGCACGCCTTAGTGCTTTCTCAACAGTCACGCTGTGGGTCAACATACTCGTGCAATGGTTCACCTCTCAGTTCTTTTTGTCGTCTCGGGTACGCTATCCCATAGTTATTTCCTCGGACAGACCGGGTGGAAACAGGAGCCCGCCATGCATATACTGCTTTATCTTTGTGACTCACAGTACTCCTATACTAAACGACGCATAATCAAGAGCGGAATGTATCCTGTGAGGCCTGCCGGTTGCTATACGCTGAAGCAATGAACTGATGACAAAGCGTACTCGCCCTGCGCAGTCTAACAGAATTCTTCCCGTTCTCTATGGGCCGCGCCTAGCAACCGTTTGTGGTGGATGTTGGAGGTTCCAGACTTTTTTTTTTTTGTGTTGTTAAGGCGAAGTGTTATTATGTTCAACGGAGCCGAAGAGCGCGTCCGACGTAAGGAAAGTTGAGGCGGGTTTTTTGAGAGGAGATTGATGATAGAAGTTGAGCGGTTGTTTAATTGGATGTTTTCTACAGTGTATTGGAGATCCCCGATCGCCCCAATCCGGAATTCTTATACGCTCCTCCGAGAATTTAGTGGAAACCTACGTGCGGGGGCGCATCGCGCGAGGGACAAGGTTGATTCTGATTTTAGAAGAGAGCAAAGCGCGGGTTAGATGTGAATGGTTTGAGTAATGAGCGGAGGGTCGATCTTCGGCATCTCCCTTATTAAAACAATGCAGTGGGATACGCTCTAATGCTGACGAGTGCGAACAAATCACTGATATGCAAAGTAGGAACTATGTTTTGCCCAAGAGATAGACGAACTAACTGAACAGGAACACCTATTGACAGAAAAGGTAACTTCAGATATCCTCATGCCACGACGCAGCCGGATATTGAGCGATTGACGTGTAGCCGAAGACTATGTACATAAGGTCGACGAATAATGCGTGATGGTCTGTTTCGCGCTCAAGGGAGGGTGCTTTCATGTGCTACAGATCTTATCGCAAGTGACGCCTTACTTACTTATTCATCATCTGTAGATAACATTTATACAGTAATGAATATTTTGATGCTCATAGCTGTCATTGCTTTTGGATACTGTCATGGAGAGAAACATGGAAATGAGTTTGATATTAATTGGTGTTTTTATATGCGGTTTATATGGGAAGTTCGCAGTAGCCCGTATTTCCTACTGGAGCCGTACTGGCGTCGGAAAGAATGGTAGATTAGATTCCAGATGTGGTCTAGAGTGAGAGTTAGAAGGGTCTTCGATTCTTAGATTGATTCAGTGAGAGCTAGTTGTCGTGTTGTTATTTATAAGGATCAGGATGCTCCTTTCCTTTCGCGAAATAGGTTGGAGGTGCGTGCTCTCACACTGGAGTCTTGTAGTATTGAACACGGGTAATAGTGACGAGGGGCGGGATGGTCGACGTAGCACTTCCTCCATCGGAGAGGATGCCATCGAGCCACTCGCCTCTCCTAAGGCTTCAGTGTTACGATCTAGGAGCCCCATGCCCCGTCAGCGCTCTCGATCTGCAGGCACGACCGTAGGACACCTAGGAGGACGTGCCGGGGAAATGCCAGCATCGTGGGGGCCGGGTGAGGAAATACGGTATTTGGCCTTTTCAGTTGGGCAGGTTAGCACACAGAGCCATCAGCTCGATAGTGGTGGAAACAGATGATTTACAG
The DNA here is from genome assembly GCA_015478945.1 of Trachelipus rathkii. Taxonomy (NCBI): domain Eukaryota; kingdom Metazoa; phylum Arthropoda; class Malacostraca; order Isopoda; family Trachelipodidae; genus Trachelipus; species Trachelipus rathkii. Next base: position 7,225 of record JABUQX010081982.1, read on the forward strand.
AGTTGTTAGACTGTTTTTGGCTGGTGCAGAAGATTAGGTCTAGGACCAGAGGTATGAGCGCGTTTCGTTTGATTGAGGCCCGCTTTGCTGCAAAGGATTCCCTGCAACGGTGTTACACTTATAGTATATATCTTAAATATAATTAGCTATATTTATATATAATATATATATACTTAATATTATATTATTTCTCTCTATTCTTCTAAGAAAACCTATTTAAGTATATAATATTTATTTAATTATACTCACGTTTATAATTAATTATGAAATGTTAAATTGTTTATATATATCGATTTACATTGCGATCATTCTCTGAGTAGTCGTGTCATTCCCATAATTACTCATCTCTCCTCGGTAGTACAAGTTTAAGACTTATAATATTTAGTGTCTTATTTTGTAGATATTTTATATATTTGCATCTTGTTAATCTCGTCATGACTTATAGATTACGATCCGCGTCACACATTACTTCATTGTATACCTATAGAGGCTTTTGCGTGCAATGACTATATGCGGTTTACATGCGTGGCAGGAACAGGCTCAGAATATGTCCTCGGAATATACTGTTTCATTGGGTGCAGAGGTGGCGGCAGAGAGATGGGATTCCGTCAACAGTATATGGTCGCGCCATTGCGGGCATATCTGTCTATTTTCAATTAGGTATAGTATGTAAGTGTTTGTTCATAGGCTTAACAGGAATTATAAGACGGGAGGTCAGATTTATCACTTTGATTTTGATTGTTAAGAGTATCATGAAATGATAATTATTATTTATTTAATATTATATAATTTATCTTATTATATTGTAAGTATTTTGAAAATTTATTGCTGGTATTGGTGGTTATGGGTGATACGTATGTTTATCTATGCTCTATTGGGATATATATATATTAATTTATACTTATTTATTATAATTATCTATATTACTTAATTTCTTATACTCTGTATCCTCATTTTCTTTATAGTACTATTCACTTTAATCAATTATATTTTTTAACTTCTATTGATTTTAAAAATAATAATTCTATGGTAGTGTGCTAAATTGTCGGAAATATGCTGTAATTATTGAAAATAAAAGTTAAATAATGAACATATTAATGATATGACTTCTATAATAAAGTTTCCACAATTGATGTCTACTATCACTGTCAATAACAGCTACGTGACAGTTTGTTCTGCATTGATCTATTAAGGAAAGAGAATATTCATCTTTATTTTTAAACTAATCTATGATATTAACGGAGTATTAGTCCAATTTTGTGTTATTACATGTGATTTTTTTTGCCTGACGTGGTGTAGTAAACTTATTTTGATTTTTAATTCGATGTAGAGTACGACTGCTATACAGAAAAAATGACTACAATTAACATACTATATTAATAGGAAAGATAGACATCGCTTACTCTGGATATATTTATGTATCTATATACAAAGAATATCAAAATGTCATAGGTAATAAATAATAATGTAATTTTTAAGGCGTTGTTGAAATATATAATATATTAGCTATATTAATATGGCCTGCTAAATATGTATTATAGTTGACTCGATATTAATATAATCATTCCAGATTGTCGCCTATACGTTGGGCTATATTATGTACGCCTAGGGGCACTGGATGTAGGTGATTTATCTGACCAAGTATGCTACTTAGCATATATCATTTCTCATGGAATATAATAAAAATTTTTTATTATCATGTCCCATATTTTTCAATTTTAGTTCTACTCTTTTATATAGGTCATATCTCTCGCGGTCTAGTCGCCGACGATCGATGGCGCATTTGTTTTATTTTATTTTATCTCGTTTTGCACAACAACTCCTACGGTTTACCAACACGCGAGAGAACTTGTCATTTAGATACTTATTTTGATTCACCTAATCGCCCTGATAATATTATTGTCCTTGTGGATAATCCAGTTGAATATTTCTTATGGAAGTTTCGCCTAGTGCTCTCCTGTAAGATGTTGGCGTGATATTGGGTTTGAGTTCCGCGGTATGTTATGTCCGTTTAGTACTACTCAGAACGATGAAAAAATCTTTTGCACATGACAAAATTGGAGGCTCGGGTTAATTACTCTAGAAGACCTAAGCCATTTGCAAGCACTATTATTATTTTTATTGCTCTCTGACTGATATAGTGTAATGTCTATTATGTGCCAGAAAGAAGATATATCAGGTCCTCTGACTCGAATGCTCGCGTATACTTCTACTCTCTGGGGATGTCGATTTATAATATACGTGATTAATAGTGTATATAAAATCGATAATTATTATATTTTAATATAATTTTCTATATATAGTCTCTGTACTATTAATATCATATGTATGAGTCTGTTTTTACTATTGGTTTATTTATAGTTCTTTGTGTTGGTTATGGCTCAGTATTATGACTGGTTAGGACTATTCAATATCGCAATATGAGAAGTCGCTAGGGCAGCCGCACTCCTACAACTTAGTATATACGCACTGACGATAATCATCAGCGCCCTACTTCGTGTCCTCGCACTGGCGTGCCATACAGTGTGTCTTTAGTAATCAGATTATGTATTACTCTTATAAAATGTTATAGTTAAAATTTTTAATAAAAATTCTCACAGCTGAATCATCGTCAGATAGCATATTCATCTAATCTATGGTGTATCTTAACGTACTCATATTATATATACTCTCTCTCTTTATCATAAACTTATTAAAATAGCTATAGTATGAGTGCCACGCTCACTTATTTCTATCTTTTTTTCTATTATACACATATTTAATATAGGGACATCCG
>JABUQX010081982.1:17500-33099 GCA_015478945.1 Trachelipus rathkii
CAAAACCGAGTCGACCGTCGCCTGCCTAAGAGGGTAGGCGAAGGGATACTTACTAAATCTATCAATAAAAACAAGAGCAGATAATTGAACCCCATACTATACGGAAACTTACATAAATCCACATGGAGAGTGTCAAACTTCTCCGAGACTTCCTTAAATCTGCCGAATTCTGGAGATATCCTTCTAACACTCTTATTTTTTTGACAGACATCACAACTCTGTATAAATTTTTTTACTCTACTATGCATAAATCTGAAGGCAAAATCCGCTTTCAGAATAATCAAAGTCCGTTTAATTCCCAAGTGATTTGTATTATGTATTTTCTCTATGACATCATCCACCAGATTTTCCGGTACTAATATTCTAGCTGTGCCCGTAGAGATATCAACCGCCAAAGACAGCTCTTTGCCCCGATGGATGAATTCCTTGTAGCAGGCCTTCAATCCACTAGTTTTCAGCCCCTTTATTAGGTCCCTTATATAACCATCAGTCTCCTGTTCTATAGCTATTTCCTTGAAATCTACTCCATCCTGAATTTTCTTCATCATTCCATTTAACCCTTTTTTACTGTAAGTTATAGTATTTATTACAAAATTCTCAAAGTCATTATCATTACCAGCTTCGCTACTTATCATCGCCACTATTATTATTACTACTACTACTACTACTACTACTACTACTATCGCATTTACTACTACTACTACTATCGCTTTTATTATTATTATTATTATTATCATTATTATTTTCATTATTATTATTATTATTATTATTGCCATTATTATTATTATTATTATTAATTGATTATTTATTATTATTATTATTATTATTAATAATTATTATTATTATTTTTCCATATTTATTACCTGCTTTAAGTTATTATTTTTATTATTATATATATTATTATTTATTATTATTGCCATTATTATTTTCATTATTATTACAGCTTTTTACTAAAAAAATATTTATCATTATTATTATTATTATTTATATTATTATTATTATTATTATTATTATTATTATTATTATTATTATTATTTATTATTATCATTATTTTTGTTATTTTTTCCACCGTGGTTGCTTCTTCGCATCCAGTTTCTGAGTCCAATATATATCTACACGGGTTAGGGTTATCGTATCTGGATAAAATTTTGTTTTGGCCACGCCCACTCCCCATTTTCTATACAAGCCAGTTGCAATTGCAACTCCCCAGCCTCTATGATTTTATCTCTTTCGTTAGCCAATTCTGTTAAAATTATCGCCAATTTATTTTTAGCCTTAGAGACCAATTTAAATTCAACGTCAAAATTTGCAATGGCATTCAATAAATTTACCTCCCGAATATTATGAATTTTTTCGGCACTCTTTTTCATATAAGCTGTGATTAACCCACTGTTGCTAGTACAGACAGTGATTCTCTTATTGGCAATTAAGTAAGCATATTTTTGTAAACTGTTTTTGACGCATAAGAGCTCCTTAACCAGCTGAGGTAGGGCCACTTCTGCCTCGGTGAGTATGGTACTATAAAGCGCGAAAATCTTTGTTTGGTTATCTTCTTCTCCCATCAGTGCACTAGCTATAGTGAGTTCGCTTACCTTCGTGTATACTAGTAACTCAGTTCCTTCATCAGGGAACGACAACAGGGTGGCACTCACCATTGCTGCTTTAGCTTCTAGAAACGCTCGCTCGGCTTCTACCCCCCAGGAAATCCTTTTATTGGAGGCGGGTTTTCCTTTCAACATTTTCGTTAGGGGTTGCAACAATTGAGCCGCCCCTACTATATTGATTCGGCAGAAATTATATAGACCGAGGAAAGCCCTAAGTTGTTTGATGGTTGTTGGCCTTGCAACATTCACCACTGCATCGATTTTCTCCTTACTAGGCTTAACCCCCTTCTCGCTAACATTGAAACCTAGAAAGTCCGTTTCTTCGACTGCAAGTACACATTTTTCTGGGTTCAGATAAATTTTCATATATTTTAATCTCTCCAAAACTTTCTCCAACATTGCAACATGCTCTTCAAGAGTCGAACTGGCAATTAAGATGTCATCTAAATAAACAAAAACGTTCTTTAAATCTCCAAACAAGATTGACATAAAGCGCTGGAAGGCACTAGAAGAACACTTATGTCCTTGTATTAAATAGTTAAAACTGTAATTACCAAATGGACAAGTAATAGTGAAATATTTCTTTGTTTCCTCGCTGACTGGCACGTTATAGTAAGCTTGCCGAACGTCTAGCTTTGTTAATAACTTGCAATGTTGCAATTGCAAAATAATATCCTTAATCTTGGGTAGGGTAAAATTGTCAGAGGTTGATCTTTGGTTCAATAACCTCAGATCAACGACCAAACGAACCCTTCCGTCCGACTTTGGCAAAAAGCTAGTTGGAAAACCCCAATTGCTTCTCCCCCGCGAAATGACCCCTGCGTCCAATAATTTATTGATTTCCTCCCTTGCTTTCTCAAAAAGATGTGGAGCTATGGTTCTACTCCTCAATTGTATCGGCGATCCATTAACAGTCACATGGTATGGGTAGTTTGCCGCTAACTCGCATAAAATTTCCTCCTTCAAAGGACATTCTTCTTTCTCCTCCCCCCCCTCATCAACAGTGCAATCTTCACCCCCCTCTCCAATAGTACAATCTTTACTCCCCCCTCCCCCCTCCCCTATAGTTTCATTACTATTAAGTCGTGACTGAGCGACGAAGTTGTTCTCACAGCTGTCAAAATAAGCCCCGCCCCCTTTTTTCCGGTACTTTGTACAAATAAAGCGCCATCTTTTGAGTTGATCATTCTTTAAATCTAAATTAGGTGCTTTATAAGGATTTACGAACAAAACTTGGTACTTTCTAATTAAATCATTAACTAATTCATATTCGCAAAGCGGTATATTTAAAGAGACAGCGGCTAGCGGGAGGATAGAGTTCCGAACATGCTTGGAAAAATCAAAAGCTTCGTTACAAAGAGAAATACTACGTCTAGTGCTGGTATCTAGTAAAAAATGGTACCTAAAGTCAATATGATGAACCCGTGTTTTTTGAGAAAAGGCATGCCTAAGACATTGAATTTAATATCTGAAGCGTAGGCATGCAAGTCATAAGGTCTGCCCAACCCCAAGTCAACTTTAGTCATTATTTTTTTATAAATATGGATACAGCCTCCGTTCGCGGCCCTGGCACTCCCAATCGGGGCCTCCTCCTTATCCGATTCAGTAGCAATTAAAAGGTCGAGGCAACTCCCACAGTCTAGTAAATAAGTCTCATTGTTAGTTGCGTCCGAAATATAATACAATTTATCAAAAATTACTTCTTTAACAGCTGCAACGATTTTAGTTGAGTTGCCAGAAACTTCCACCACAGCATTATCAGATAAGTCACATGCATTATTCCTTAAAATTAATGATCCCTCATGCTTATCGGAAGGAAAAGAATCTCCTTCATCTCTAAAACTAATACAATTCATTTTCAGAAAGGGAATTTCGCCCCTTTCATTAATTACAAATTCATTTTTATCATTATTTTTATCAATAAGTATAGATTCACAAGTCAGAATCGCCTCCATTCCCGCCTCCTCCCCAGTGACTGGGGTAGGGGGATAGGTTGACTCCGTCGGTGGAGGCAGCGACTCATTCACAAAGCTATTGTTCTCAAAAGTCACAGCGTTATTATTTTCAATACAATTATAAGAACTTACAAAACCGTTATTGCCATCACTACGACTATCATTCCTAGTTCTACAATCATTATTATTATTATTGCTATTATTGTTATTAACCTCATCATGCGTTGAGTTACAATTTAAAATTGAAGATGACTCTACTCTTACTGACTCAGTGACAAGCGACTTCTGTGGGGGAGGGGGTGAATCACTAGGAATCCCCCCCTGCCCTTGATCATCCTTACAAGTGATATTTCTACTCCATTTAAATCTATTGACATAATTAACATTTCCATCAACCACGATTAATATAATTACAATTATTACTAAAATACCTATTACTATTATGGCCATTAAGATTAGCGTGCTCATTATTATTATAGAAATTATTATAACCGACACGTGCATTATTATAATTATTATTGTTACAACTAATATTTTCGTTACCATAGCAATTATTATTATAAAAATCGTCAATACTATGGTTACTGTAATTTCTATTATTATAATTACGACTATAATTTCTACTGTTATTATGATTATTGTTATAATAACGTCTTCTACTATAGTTAAAATTAATATTTCCCCGCCCAAAATTTGATTTATTCATACAAAAGTTACAGGGTAAACAATCACAAAGGTCTCTACTCACAAAAGCGTCGTTCCCCCCAATATTCACCCTCATCTGGTCCGGGAGTCGCCTCACGGACCAGCCTTTCCATTTTTTGAAATGTTGACGTTCTGTTGTGGGGGTGGAGGAGTTGCCGGGGGTTGCGATATCAAGGTGTACATTGGACAATATCGACCCTCACATCGAAATGCATGGTGCAAAAATTTCCTATGAAACCTACAAAGGCCTTCTGTACTAGGGCCAGCAGCAACGTTGTTATAAGTTGATCGGTTGAAATTCCTTCCTCTTGAAATTTGATCATTATTGGGGGTGGGGGAGTTCTTCGCATTCTGACACAGCGTCTTCGCGAGCTCTATGACGCTCTTGGCTAGTGACTTCATTTCTTCGGCCGACTTTTCATGAGAGATTATCAGTCGACTTATCTCCCTCTCCTGTACTGAAGTCTCTCTGTTGAGTGAATTGGTGACTTTTTCTTCTGCTGGTCGCATGGCGTTCACAGATTGCCATTCGTTTCCCCCCACCGCGGGGGATTGGCGAGCACCGTTTGGGGAGAAAAATTTGTTGAAAATGTCGTCGGCTATTTCAATTAATTCCTCAAAATCATGGTTTTTCTCTGTTGTCATGAGGGAGATCTGCAATTGCTTAGGCAATCGTAAGAGAAAGAGTTCTCTAATAAATTTTGCATCGTTGTCTGTTATCGAATCGAAAGTGGATAATCCAAGCATTTCTTTTATTCTAACTGCATAATCGGATGGGAGCTCTCCCTCCCTCATGCCTGATTGAAAGACTTCTTCTATCTGAGTTCTTAGCGATGGTGCATAAAGTTTTTCTATTACCTTGACTAGTTTAGTATAACAATCGTCCTTTAGGGGAAGTTTCAACGAATTTGTAATTTTGCTTGGTAATTTTGATGCCAATAGCCTTACCCTCTCCCTTTGATCGATGATTTCATTAAGGTTAAAGATCATTGTCGTTTGCCGAATCCACTCTAAGGCATTGAATTCGTTGAAGGGGGGAATGGCATTGAGCGGGAGATTCTTCCTTCTTCCTTTTCTCCCTAAGAGATTGGGGGAAGGATGACTCTTCACCAGGTTTGTTGCTTCATACCCTTCTTGAGTTTCATTTTCCGAGTCTGTTTCGTATAGTGACGAGTCACCTTCTTCATTTACCCCCTCGACAGGAGGGGCTACTTCTGGGGGAGTGTGATGGGGTCTTGACGATTGAGACCGAGTCACAATAGCTACGTTGCTTCTTTTCGTTTGAACTCTGAGTGACTTTTAAAGTTGGGCAAATTTTAACGGTTTTTCTTTTTTTTTTTTTTGTTTGTTGTTTGGGGAAGTTTTAACCTATTAGCATTGAGTTTCCTTATTTCACCACTTTCTTTTTCAAGAATTTGGTTGTTTTTTTTTTTTTTTTTTTTTTGTATGTTTTTTGTGTGTGTTTGTGTTTTGAATCGGCACTTTTTTTTTTCTTCACTGTCTTAATTAGGCACTGTTTGAATTAATTCACTGTTTGATACTCTTCACATCAGTTAGGTAGGGGAGTTCAATCTGGGGTCACCATTCTTTGTAATAACCCTTTGATGAGTTAATACAGTGATAATGAAAAGGGGTAATTACTTTTTATTTTTATTTCTAAGACTAATTAAATCAGGTGGTAAATAATGGTATCAATATTAACAGTTAACACAATGGGTCAGTTCACAGTCATTAATAATATTGGTGAAGGTTAATATCATAATTTTTATATTCAAACACAAATTTCCGGCCTTTAACAAGCCGACACACAACGCGACTTCTCTTCTTGTATCTTGAAGCCAAACTGCCTTCCTTCCCTCGAAATGCCAGACATTTCGCGGGCAGCATTGCAGCGACTCACTCTCACAAAAATAGTGCATACAAAAGGTTGTTAAATATTTTCCATATATAATAAAATTAATAGTAGAATTTGATATACAGAGCAACTATGAGAGGTGTACATAATTATTGTGAGGGCAAGAGAAATTCTGCCTTCACATATATATATATATATATATATATATATATATATATATACATAGTCTCCACTTTACTATATATATATATATATATATACTATATATACTATATATAATATATATATATATATAATTTATATATATATATATAAACCGAAAATACAAATTCATTACACTGCTCTTATCTTATCCAAATTTTATTCCTTGAAGGAAAGAAATCTGATATAGGATACAGATATATATATATATATATATATATATATATATATATATATATATCTTTATATACTTATATATATATAATATATATATATATATATATATATATATTTATATATATATATATATATATATATATTATATATACTATATATATATATATATATATACTAATACTTATATATATATATATATGCATATACCTGCATATATATATATATAACTTAACTCATATATATATATATATAGAAGAGAGAGAGAGAGAGAAGAGAGAGAGAGAGAGAGAGGGAGAGATTTTATTTAGTTCGTTTAAACATGTTTTGTTTCGTTTTATATTTTAAACTATTTCCGTTCAGACTTTGATGGAACATACCCCGTAAGAAAGATTTTGGCCAATCATTTCCAAATCTTAAAAATCAAATTTAAAATTTTTTCAGTTAAAAAAAAAAAAACCATCCTTATTCGAGAAAAAATTATTTAGGAATAAAAAAAATTTTCAAGCTGGATAATGATGAGTCATACAGTAAAAGAAAATTCTGTCCCAACCATTCTAAATCTGGTATAAAAATGATAATAAATTGGTTATAAAATTTTGAAATAATGCAAAAAATTATAAAGTTAAACTTACAAAAAAAAAAAGGTTGTTTTTTGCTGCACTCGCTCCAACGGGCGCGCAAACCAAAATGTGCGGGTAACCCGCTTTCGTTTTCTGAACAACCAATCAAAGACCACCGCGAGAATTCCCTCCCCACACTGGGAACGAGCCTAAGGCTTTCCACCCATTGGGAGGGGAAACTTATTATAAACCAATTATCTTCGAACAATAGTCCCCCAAGCCCCTCCTTTTGTTTTTTGGGAAATCCAATCAAAACTCGATAAGAAATCTGAGAACCACTTTGACTTCATGGTTTTCAACTTGAAACCACTTTCCTGCTTTATCTGAAGGATTTATGGTTGTTCGTTTCAATTAATTTTTCGGTGTTTTACCTCGATTTTCATCTGTCCAATTTGTTCAAGATAGGTTCGTAGGTCTTCACACAAACAAACAGCATTTATGGTGGCTACATTTGCAGCAAAAAAAAAAAAAGATTTTTCTTTTTTTTTTTAAATTTAATAAAAACAAAATCAAAACGTTTTCTTGCATATATATATATATATATATATATTATATATATATGATAGTATATTATAATATATTATATAATATATATATATATTTTAATATTATTATTATATATTTTATTATATTAGTTATATATATGATATACCTTTGTTAGTCTTCGTGAGAGAAAAAAATATATGAATACTTAAATTGCATATTGATAGATAGTAACACTTCTTTCCTCCCTTTATTTAAGCACTTAATTCAAATATTGAGATTGGCACTAGAATTGGCACTAGAATGGTCACTAGAATGGCACTAGAATGGTGCACTAGAATTGGCACTAGAATTACCACTTGAATCAGCACTAGAATTGAATGTTCAAATCATATTCTCATCCTTGTGAACAGAAAGATCGCAAATTATAAACTTGTAATTTAAATACCATAAATACTTAATACTAAATTTGTTAAATACTTAAAATTATACAATAAATAATTCGTAATGAACTGATTATGATCCATATGCATATAAAGGGACTTTTTTAGTAATAGCTTTTGTGTCAAGATATTTTCCTACTCACTATAACACATGGGACCTTTCCCCTTTATACGTTCCAGTAATATATATATATATATATATATATATATATATTATATATATAATATATTTATAATATTATAATATATATATATAAGCTATATTATATATATAATAATATAATTATAATATATATAATATATATAATATATATATATATATATATATATTATTATATATATAATATATATTATAATTATATTATATAAACAATATTGTAAATATTTTCAATTCAAAATAATTTTGGGAAAAAATATTAAATTTTGTCTTATTTGGTATTTCCTTGCTAACCTAACCTAACCTAGCCAAACTTAGCTTAACTAACCTAAATTAATCTAGGAAATCTTAACCTAACCTAACAACATGCGAAAATAAAAAGTGCTAAATCTAGCATGAAGATACCAAAAAGTGCTATATTTATCATATTTTTTTAATGGAAAAACCCTTAAAATACAATTTAAACATATATAAACCATAAAAAGAATTATTAAATCCATTTAGGAGACCATGAAACGGAAAAGAACCAGCACTGATATTTATAAACTCACTATCATATTTTAATACTGGTATTAATTAGTAAAAGTTATTTTTAAGTGTAATGAAGCACCTGCCGCCATTTTATCTCGATTTAGATAAATTTTGTCCATAATTAAGTAGTTATGTAAATCATCAAGCAATTAGGTTTAAATTATTATAAATGGGTCACCTGTTAAAGCATATATGCATAATATTACACACACGAATTTACAGCGACACTAAAATGGTCGTCATACATAAGGGATACATAAACGTACATACATAAACGTGGTTGGTTTAGTTATACATAGTTTTGCTTAATTGATTGAAAATTATCTCATTTGTAAAGGTTCATTCACACTTCTGCAACCTCTTCTCTCTCTCTCTCTCTCTCTTCCTCTCAAATTCTGATGAATTTATCTACTGCAAATCTTACTCTGATCCTCCCATACATAAATATTTATCCCTCTCTAAGGCAATTTTTAAATATGAATAAGGCACAATCTCCCTACATTGTATGTTAATAACCAGTATCACATCGTAGTGGATTTTTGTCTTTAATCTATTTAAGAACCTACTAAACCATTAAAACTCTCCTCATTACCTTAAAACCTCTCTCTCTCTCTCATTTAAATCCTCGATACAAGTAATTAAGTAAGAAATTAGAAGTTCAAGAGTAAAATGGAAAGTCCTATTTGGGTTAAAAGTTAACAAAGAAGCAACCTATACTCGAGTATAAGACTGTAGCTAACACAATAATATATAATAAATTATAGTTACAATAATATGAATATACATAAAATATAATACTCAATATATATAATATATATATATATAACCTATCACATAATATATATATATACTATATTATATACAAATATACAATATATATAATATATAATACATATATATACTATAAAAATACTATATAAAAATAAATATAATATATAACTAACTATATAATAATATATAAAATAATACATATATATATATATATATAATTATATATATATATTATTATATTATATTTTATATATATATATATATAATATTGTTCATTAGTTTTTTATATAAGTATATTTATATTATTCATATATAATATATATATATAATTCTATTATATATATAATATTTATTATATATATTATATTATATAAATAATTTATATTATTATTATAAATAAAATAAGTACCAGTATATAATACTAACTAATATATAATATTTAATATTATATATAATATATATCATAATATATGTTATATATATTATTTATATATTTATTATATAATAAATAGGTGTATTAATATATTATATTATATTATATTTATATATATATATATTATATATATATTATTATTTATTATTAATATATATTATTATATATTAATATTATATATATTTATAGTAATAAGGGAAAAAATTAGGTAACCTAATAAACCTACCAACTTCATATAAAATTTAATATTAGACCTTTTTCCATATTTTCTATAATATTTACATATAGGAAGTGTTCCGTATTTATGTAATGTATCTTCCGACATATTTTGCAAGGCATATTATATATATTATATAATATAAATATTATATATATATATATTTATATAATATATGTTTATATATTATTATATAATAATTTATTATTTTACTTATATTACTAATATATATATTTAATATTATATATATTATATATTACTTATAATATATATTATATATAATATATAGCATATATTGATGTTAAAATATAAATTAAATATATAATTATATTATATTAATATATATAGAGTTAATAATTATATATATCGGTAAAATATGATCAAATTTATTTAAATATTTTATATGAAGTTGAATATAAATTTTCCTATTTTTTTCCATTCTGTTTTTTTTTTTTTTTTTTTAAGAAAGAACAATTTTTTTTTCCTCGGTCTCTGCTCGGCTTCTCAGGCAATTACCCGGCTCTTCCGGCTCCGGTCCGGCTCGGCTCCACCCCTTATACGTCATGTGCTTTCCTGTCCGGTCACCAGCTAGCCCAATGGTTAGTTCCTTACTACCTTGTTTTTTGAAATTATTATACTCATTCCACACATCACCCACACTCACACCACGTAATAGTATTTTAATCAGCCATAGATGATCTAATCTAACAACTATAGAGGGAGATAGAGCGTAAGCCATGTCGAAGAGAGGAGACAGAAGAGAAAGAAAGAATAGAAAGAAGAGAGAGGAGAGAGAGAGAGAGAGAGAGAGAAAGATATTAACAAATTGATAAATTTATTTATGATTAAAATAATCCAGAGTTTTGCTTATATTTAAATAAACAAGTCTCATTAGGCTGAAGCGTGTTCGTAACTATAACAACATTTGAAACGTTTAAAGTAACACGTAAACAATAAATCCTTACTAATCAAAACAATTATTCAAAAACTCGAATTAATACTTTGAAAATTAAATTAATTAAAAATGATTCTATTCAACACAAAAAGTATGTAAAAACAAAAAAAAAAAAAAAAAAAAAAAAAAAACAAAAAAAAAAATAAACAAACAATAACAATGTAATGAAAAGAAAAAATAAAATATACAATAAAAGAAATAAGATAAAGCAAAAATAGAAAAAAAAAGCAGGAGTATGAAACATATGTTGAAATACTTACTAGAATATACACAAAATTATAATATAAAAAAGCTATTGATCGATGAATAATAATATTCACTTTCCCAATCACTCAATGGTCAGGGATATGTTGAGCAAACACCGTAGATAAATGTTCGTGTGCCATGTATTTGTGAGTCCAATGTTTGAAGACGCAATTACCCATAATAACCCTTATATTGAATATTTATTTCAATTAACATTTATTGCCTTTGCCGGCGATTTTGCATAATTACCAACTAACTTTTATAATTAGAGATTACAAAAAAAAAAAAACATTTTCTTTGACAACGATTTTTTGTAAAAACAAAAACAAAAAAGAAAACAAGTTTTAGTTTTATAGTTTTTTTTCAATTTTGGTTTAATTTTACATAATAGTATATGATTTATTATTTTACTAGTTCACAAACTACACATTATATATTTTCTTTATTTAGTTGCATAAACATCTCTAGTAACAATTATTTAGTGTTTATCTATTATTTTCTTTCTTCTGCTATACTCAAAATGCATACAACCATAATATATAAATAATAATATAATAATTAATAATAATAATAATAATAATAATAATAATATAATAATAATAATAATAATAATGATAATAATAATAATAATATTTATATAGAACAGAAGGAGATGTTACTATAGGAGAGTCGAAAAGGTGTTTGCATATATTTTCTTGACAGCTCAAACATTTAGCTTTTCCCCTTTTAAACTTATTTTTGCAAAATATCGATTATATTATACTATAATATATACCTATATATATATACTACTTAATATATCATATATATATATACATACTATTATATATATATAATATATATATATATAATAAAAAATAATATTTATATATAAATATATATAATATGTGTTATGTGCGGTGTGTGTGTGTGTGTGTTTTGTGTGTGCATGTGTATACGAATGCATTTCATACACATTGTCTATTTCTTAGCTGCTAAAGAAAAACTTAAACTTTTCAAAACCTTCAAAACCTTAAAAACTTAAAGAAAACCTTTAAAACTTTAAAAAAAATTACTTTCAAAGTATTTCAAAACAATCAAAACTTTCAAAGTTTTCAAAATCATCAAAATCTTTCAAAAATCTTCAAAACGTTTAAAACTTTAAAATATTTTCGAAAATGTCAAAACTTTCACTATTTTCTAAAACCTTCAATACTTTCCAAACATTTCAAAACCTTCAAAACTTTCAAAATTTTTGTCAAGATCATCAAGAAAATTCAAAAATCTTAAAAACTTTCATAACTTTTCAAAACTTTCCAAAATTACTCTTTATTTCTCGTAAAAAAAGTCCAATCAAACTTTTTTTTTTTCTAAATCCTTTATTCAATTATCAATAATTAGACCGGTGAGTTCGATGAAGAATGTGGACGTTGTTGTTCTTCTTCCACAACATACATTCTTTATAACATTTTTTTGTACAACATACATTCTTGTACAACATATATTCTTCATAACATATTTCTTATGCAACATACTTTCTTCCACAACATACATTCTTGTACAACATATATTCTTTATAACATATTTTTTATACAACATACTATCTTATACAACATACATTCTTGTTCAACACATATTCTTTATAACATATTTCTTATACAACAAACTTTTTTGTACATCATACATTCCCGTACGGCATTTCTTTTATACAATACATTCTTGAATAATATTTCATGTAAAACATGAATTCTTTAATAACATAAATTCTTGTAAAACGTACATTCTTGTATGACATATATTCTTACACAATATACATTTTTACACAATATATATTCTTGCACAATATACATTTTTACACAATATATATTCTTGCACAATATACATTTTTACACAATATATATTCTTGCACAATGTACATTCTTACACAACATATATTCTTACACAACATAATTCTTGTATAACATACATTCTTACACAATATACATTGTTACACAACATATATTCCTACACAACATACATTCTCGTATAACATGCATTCTTTCACAACATACTTTTTCACAAAAGACAGATTTCGTTCATACAAAAAGGAAAAAGATACTAACTAATGCTGTCAAAATTCTTTCAATGCAAACGGTTTTCTGAAACATATTTAATACTTTTTGCATTTATAAATGCACACACGCACGAAAACGAACACACACACGCACGAAAACGAACACACACACACACGCACATACACACACTCACACATTAAAAATAATGTGTATCTAGTCGTCACAGAAATCAGATGCAGAGTAGTTTACAGTTTATCTTTAAGAGTAAGGTAATTTTTGCTCGCAAAGCATATGAGGTAGTGAATCTAGCTCGTGTTGTGAAGGTTCAGAGATTGATTCCCAGAGGAGTTCCATCTAAAGCTCAATTCAAATTAGAGTATTAATTACTATTATGATTGGTATTAAGGTTCAGCCTACCATAACTTTTGATTTTGGGATACTAATCACCATTATTTTTTGGCAGCGAGGTGCTGGTCCAGTTTACTTTTAGTATTAAGGTATTAGTCATCATTACTTTTAGCATTTGGTACTAGTTCCTCCTATTTTTAGTAATTGAGTATTATTTTTGACAAATTTTTCTTAACATTTATTGAGGAGTTTATCGTGCCAAATATGAAAATATTTCAACAACTAAATTATAATAAATGAGATATATCTTATAAATCATGACTCTCATCCTACGGATATTGATATCATGTAGATGTCATATATTTTGGGCCAACGATTCAATCCTACTTTCAAAAACTCGTCACAAATGGGAGATTTAACTAATGCTCACGCAAAGCTAGTAATTGCAAGAGAGAAAGAGAGAGAAGAGAGAGGAGAGAGAGAGAAGAGAGAGAGAGAGAGAAGAGAGAGAGAGAGAGAGAGACTGAAAAAGAGAAAAAGAGAAGAGAGAGGAGAAAAATTGTGTATTTTAATATTATTTGATGCCGAGTAGACAGAGCTACCACAGAGAGAGAGATGAGAGAGGAGAGACGAGAAGGAGAGGCCGAGACGATGAGTACACAGCACTACGACGCAACAAAGTAGATAATAGAGGATAGAGAGTTTGAAACGAATGAAAAAGAGAGAGAGGAGAGGAGAGAGGAGAGAGAGAGAGAGATGAGAGAGAGAGAGAGACTTGTTAAACAGAATCACAAAAAATTATTTCGCAAGAGAGGATTACACTCAATTTGAATTTTACTTATATTTATTTGTGTTCACAGATGAACTTTTTTTGCAAAAAGCCATACCATAGAATACGACGCAGATATACAAGTACCATACAAATAAATTAATAATAACATACTACCAACAATCAAATAAGCATTACATAGAACATAAATTGTAATTATCATACATCTAATTAACTAATATATACATATGCAACACTCATATACCACACATAAAGAAAATACAAAAAACACGAATTAAAATGATATATAATGCGCGCTGTTGACGGGTTCAAACGTCATAATTAGTTCAGTAAGTTTCTACTTCGCGTATAGGGATGCAAGAAATATGTATCGATATATCGATACTATAATAATAAGTATCCTACCAGCGACCCCAAAAACTAATATAGTAGAATTGATAAAAGTTTTCTGGTGCAAAAGTTATAGGAACTAAATTTGATATTAGCAAATGAACACTACACAGACAGCACATAATAGTGGAATAACATATTGCCCAAAATTATATATATAACATCACATATTATATTATATTATATATATATATATATATATAATAAATAATCATATATATATTATATATATATATTCATCATATATCAACATCTATATATATGTATATATATATGTTATATATATATACATATCCATATATATATATACCCCTACCCTCACTACTATATATTATATATATATAATATATACTATATATATATATATATATATATAGTATTACAACTAATATATATATAAATACTATATAATATATATATATATTATATATATATATATACTGATATAATACATTATATATAAATATATTAATTTAATTTATATATATTTATATATAATATTTATATAATATATAATTTAATATATAATATATATAAACCACACACACATATATATATTATTATTATTAATTATATAATAATAATATTTTATTATATATATATATATAATATATATATAATTAAATTATATATATATATATTATATATATTATAATATTTATATACGAGTAAATATACATTATAT
>JABUQX010081983.1:0-12500 GCA_015478945.1 Trachelipus rathkii
ACAACTGAGAACCTATAAACTGTTCAATTTGAGTAAATTTTGACCAGTTTTTCTTTTGTGTGCATCTTTGCCCATTCTGTTATTTAACTTATCTGAAAATTAACCAAATAAGAAATAACATCACATTATGGTGCGGTACTTTCATCCATAGCAATTGAAATGGTAGAAATAAGAACTACGTTTTATCTTTAGTTGTGATATATCAAATTTCAAATATTTTTATGACAAAGGTATATCTGAAAATGATTTACGCTTTTCAAAACATTATTTTTACGAAGTCTTCAAATTAATATAATTTTTAAAATAAATGCACCGTTCGGAAAATGGCTCTGCACCGCAAGTAACTATCTCATTCGACTATAGCACATAGCGGCTTTTGTTTACTGCATGCACGAAGAAAACGTATTCTTATTTAATTTGTACCTAATTTAATTTACTAAATAGGACAACTAATATAATATATTAAATTATATATATATATATATATATTATTATATATATATATTGATATATTGATTATGTATATATAATTAACTAGTTATATAGTATTATAATTATAGTAGTATATTTATATATATATTTGGTGTTCTTCTCAGTGCGGACGAAAGAACGAAACGAACGTTCAAGCAAATAACACCACAATATAGGAAACAAACGTAAAAACGTAAGAAAAAAAGATAAAACGAAAAAAAACGAATAAATAAAGGAATAAACTGAAAAAAAAAATTAAATAAAAGTTAACTACACCCTAATAAGTAAGATTAATAGGGATAAGTATGCTAAATAAGTATGCTAAAAAGTCGCTTAATAAAGCCAATTAAAGTAGCTCATAAGTAAGCTAAGTAAGTAGCTATTTCAAAAAGGGGCGGGGCCTAGTGAGCGTCTATCAAACAGCTAATCACAGGCCTTAATACTGTTGGAGAGATTCGATTGTCACTAATATATATATTATATATTATATATAATATATTATATATATATTATATAATATTTTATATATATTATATATATATATATATATATATATATATTATATATATATATATTTATTTATAATATTATATAATTATATATATATATAATATATATATAAATATATATATTATATATATATATATATATTATATGGCATTTCATATATATTTAAACGGAGCTTCGTTCGTATGTACGTATAGCTGAAATGAATGCGTGACGTCATACTGTGACGTGGGTTTGCGTAAGTGCTTTATACTCTGTCGTCACACTGCGTATATTACAGAATATGCGGGATATAATATATAATATATATATATATTATATATATATATATATATATATATATATATATATATATAATATATATTATATATATATATATATATATAATAATATATATTATAATATGTTCGTCTGTTTGAATAGTTTTTTGAAATCTTGCTCTTTTGGCGAATATTGTAATAAAACTAGCTACATGACAGAGTTGCTAAATATATAGGAAATTAATTTACTTTGCTCAGTTCTAACATATTTTTTACTGTGACAAGGTGTGATCTAATCACTAATTAATAATGTTTATTTTATATTTAAAATAATTTAATAGGTGTTGAAAGTCCTATATTGCCTGTTCTGCAATAATACAAGTAAAGATTAGAAGAAAAAGGTTTATATAATCGATATTTCATTTCAGTTTAATAAAGGTGAGAAATTTAACTTATTTTGACATGTAAATTGTATTTTTTTTTGCCAAACTTGTTGACGTAATATATATATATATAATAGTATTATTATAGTTATATTATGATATATATATATATATATAAGTATATATATATATATATATATATATATATATATATATATATATATATATATATATATATATTTATATATATATAATACTATTATATCATATATATATATAATATATATATATATATATATATATATATATATATATATATATATATATATATATATATATATATATATATATGCCAAACTACATAAACTACATAAAGGCCATATTATCTTTCGGCAGCTACTAAACAGTCTATCAGTAAAAGTTAGGGCTAGTTTTACGGAACAGTGGATCAGTAAAGTTTAGGACTACTTTTACCGCACAGTGAGTCAACGAGCCCCCTAAAATGGGAGTATTTACCCTTTTAGGGGGCTCTCGAGCTCATGGGGGATGGGGGGGGACGTTTTCTACCCCGGAGGATGGTAAGGAGGAACCCCCAGCGACACCAATGACCAAGAGCGGGGGTTTCCGGAGACCCTCCCCGGGGGGGGATTAGTCCCCCGTAGTCCACCTAGAAGGCGAGAGACCCCGACTCCTGACATCAGGGGTGGACTACCCGTGGGTATTCGTTAGTGATATACCCCAAAAAACAATAAATCCTAAAAATGAGTACTTTTGGGACATTTATTCGCAACAATCTATTCGTACTCTATAAATCTCAAAACCATTTGGGACATTGGATTTCTATATTATAATATATATATATATATATATTATGATGTATATATATATTATATATAGGTTATATATATATAGCTATATTAGTATATATATATATATATTATTATATATATAGGTATATTATTAATATATATATAATATATATGTATGCGACAAGCGTAAAGTACGCAACTTCTGACGTCACAGTCAAACGTGACCCATGAAGAGTCTGACGTTGGACTATGACGTCACGCGCTTCAGGTATATCTACATACGAACGAAGCTCCTTTGGAATGTAAATCTTTCCCATATATATATATATATATATATATATATATATATATATATATATATATATATATATTATATATATATATATTATATATATATATATTATATATATATATATATATATATATATATATATATATATATATATTATATATATATACTGGCAATTGTAGAAACATGTACTGTGACTAGTGAGGATATAGTCACCACCTCACAAGGATAGCGTAAAACCAGAACCTCCTAAGTTTCCTGATCGCAAACTGGTATAATAATCAAGATTAATTTAGTTTAGTTGTATTTAGTTTCTTTTCGTTTATGTTTGATTATTTTTGGTTAGGTTTAGGTTAAGTTAGGTACCTCGGTAGTCACAGTACAGTTTCTAAAAATTTGCCTATTTTATATATATATTATATATATATATCATATATATGTTATATGTAATTTTATATATATATATATATATATATATATATATATATATAATATATATATTTTTTTATATATTTATATAATAATATATATAAAGGAGATCATGCCAAATTTTTTAACGAATAAATTAAAGGCGAGGTATTTTTCCAATGTAAGAAAAATAGATGAGAAAAATTTACGAAAACAGAAAAAAAACAAACTTTCTTTATAAATGGTGAATTTTCAAATATAATTTAATTAATATTAATAAAAAAGTAAAAAGAAATTGCTATATATATTTTTGAGCTTCACACCTAGGCTTTTAAAAAGTTAGCTTAGGCAATTTATTTCAGTTTAAACTTGATGTATCTACTTAAAGTTTGTAGAGTGAATGTTGACGCTATCAAACTGTTTTTTTTTTTAATTAACGAATACCGTAGGGTGAGATACACGTTGCCCCCCATGCATGGCAGACCGCGTGCGGGCTACCGCACGCTTCCGGCAACACCGGTGCCTAAAATTAAAATTAATTCTTGTTTTTTCGAACAACAATGAAAGAACGCAATCTTAGCGTAGGTAAGCTTAAAATTTTCCTTTCATATGTGATTTTTACCTCATCGTCGTAAAAATTCCCTCACCTTAAAACTGTGTTTGGAATAAAATTTTACCTCTATATATATATATATATATATATATATATATATATATATAATATATATTATTATATAATAATTTTAAATATTGTTTGCAATATTCATTTATATATTATATATAATATATATATATATATATATATATATATATATATATATATATATATATATATATATATATATATATATATATATATTATATATATTAAATATATACTAGTATATATATATATATATATAATATAGTAAGCATCAATAGCAGAGTATCCCAAGGCGCAATCCTATCCCCCCACACTATTCAACCTATTCACCAGCCGATCTCCACAACCACAATCAGACCCACAAGCCATAACACTAAGCAAGTGACATTACCATAGCCACTACACATCAGAATCTAAACACTACCACAAACCTGACGCAACAACACACATAAATCAACTAGAAACATGGCTAACAGAAATAGAATGTCCGCCATACCAAACAAAACTTATTATCAATCGCTTTAATCACCACCGACCGCCACTTAGGCACCACACATCCCAAGTCTATTTATAGAATATTGCCATACTTCACAAAACTCAAAAATCCTCGGATTTACCTTGACGACTCATCCTCAACTTTTACAAAAACACACCAGACAACATAATTTGCATCTGAACATAATTTCATACCGAAGAGACATGAAGCATATTAAGAACCATCGCTGCCAACAGATTTTCACAACACAACATCATCCACCACATATATCACAATACATTTCGTCAGACTCTAACTACGCCTCTTAAACCTGGTACCACTATTGATAAAACAACATAAAGAAACTCCAAACAACACAAAACAAAGCGCTATGAATCATAACAGGATACACATCAACTACACCACAACAAAACCTACACAAAGAAACCAAAAAACTACCCATAGACACACACCAGGACATGATAGTCACAAAATTCTTTAACAAAAATCAACACCCAACCACCCTGCCAAACATTGCCCTCGCCCAAACCCATCCACCACAAGCTCAAAGAACCTCCTTCTTCCCCAGCTCTAATGCAAATTCTGAACAATATCCCACCTCACATCCCAACAACACATCATGCACCAAACAAATCCACACAATACTCGAAAAACTACTTAAGGACGCAGATCACCAAACAACATTTTAAACAAAACACCAAAAAGAAATAGCACCAGAATTCACCTCCCTACCAAGACAGCCAGTAATCCCTGGCCAAATTAAGATGCGGCCACCACCCTAACTTACAATATTACAAACACAGATTCAACCTAAACCAAACCTCTACAAATATCTGCCAAAACTGTAACCATGTCCTGGAAAACACATCTCACTTTTTTCTTTCCTGTCTATCTAACTCTCAAAACACAGAGCAATCTGGAACATTTCAGCCCTGGAAGATCTTTGGAGGAGGCCGGATGCCTAGGTGGGGTGTTTGGACGCGGTATATCCTCGCCCATGATGGGATGGTCAGATGTGAAAAGATAAGATATATATATATTATTATTATATATTATATATATTTATATATATATTACTATATAATATATATATTATATTAATATATATATATATATATATATATTTATATTATATAGTATATGAAATAAAATATATTTTTTTAATTCATACTATCCAAGAAAATTCTCAAAATTCCAAAAAAACAATTAAAAAAACTTTCAATATCTTATACAATCCGCACAAATCCACAATTAAAATAAGGTGACGGATGCGGATGTGATGCGAATGCGGATAGTCACATCCCCAACTAATTTATATATATAATAATTATATATATATATATATATATATATATATATATATATATAATATATATGATATATATATATATATATATATATATATATATATATATATATATTCTCCCTTTAAAGGGGTTATTTACGATAGATCTTTAGATCTTAGGTGTCCGTGGTCAAACCTAGACATAGACATTCCATTTTTTTTTTAATTCCAAATCCCCAGCAAAAGTCGTAAAAATTGGCAATGCTTTTTCTTTATCAACTATTAAGCTGGTTCCAGCGTGTTGCTGATACTGCGAGCTTCCCAGATGTTTCACAAGCTCTTCTTTATTACCCCCTTCGTTCCAACTACTATGGGAATCATCACGATGCCATTTGTGTTTACATCTTCTAATTTTTGTGTTTGAGTCTTTGATTATTTTATTTCCTTTTCCCCTTTCATATGAAGCACGTTGTTTATCCATTTGGGGACTTCCACTTCTATTAGGTAAGAACTTTTTATGATCCCTCTTAATCCTGACTACGATGTCCCGGTCTATTGTGGGTGGCTGCTACATCCGTTGGGATAAGAATAATAGAGTAACAGCACCTCTTCGTTTTCTTCTATTTCCGGGGAATTGTGTTTCCAGTAGTTGGCCGCTTCTGTCCTGATGTTGTACTTTTGGTACAATTTAAAATGAATCAATCTGCCGATGGGGTTATTCCTTTCATTAAATAGATGTCTGTTTAGCAGAGTCTGACATTCTGCTAGAATGATTGTGAGTGACAGATTCTGAGTCTTGGGGTTACACACTCTACATTTGTCGCTGTGTTCTCTCTTTCTGCATGCTTCCGGTGCCATCTTGTTATGATTGTTCGGCCTGAGCGGCTATAATCACTCTTTCTTCTTCTGCTTGTAATCGTCCCCTCGTGAATATTTCTACGATTTTTTCCTTACTATATAACTTTCGTGATGATTTTCTTGTATTTCCTTTGCCATTGCTTGTAGTCTCAATTGGTTTATATGTTTCTTCTTCCTCTGCTTCAAATTTATCTTTTAATATTCTAGTCTTTTCATTTTGCGTTTTTTCTTCCCAAATTTGGCTTTGTTCTATTCTAATGTTGTTCGTATTCATGTAATCCGTTTTCTTTTTAATTAATGAAGTTGTTGTTGGCTTGTAACTTTAGTGTTGATACACCCATTGGAGGAATTTGTTTTCTGCATTTTTCAGGTATCGGCCCATCCCTATTATTTTTCTCTTTTGTAAATGTAATCTATCTCCACAAACCCCATGCCTCCTCCTCTGCATTCTGTGTACATTCTAGACAAAATCTGTCCTTTATAAATCATTTTGTGGGCATTTAACATTTTTATATCAATTTTGTTAAGGTCTTCCTGGAACCAATCTACCACTCCACAACTGTATAAGATGATAGGTACGGCTAACGTCTTCATGGCCTCTTATCTTATTACTAGCACTCAATTCCGATTTTAATATTGCTTTGGTTCTTTTTAAATATTCTCTTTCCAGTTTCTCTTTCATCAACTTATGTTCCACCTTCTCCGACTCCTCCACTCCTAGATTTTTATAAGTATTTTCTTGCTCCAGTTGCCTTATGATGGTATGGTCTATCGTGTTCGTACTCATTCTCTGTTCATTTGATATATATATAATATATTATATTATATAATAATTATATATTATTACTATTATATATTATATTTTTATATTTATATATAATTATATACCATAATATAAAAATATATAAAATATATAATTATATATATATATATATATATATATATATATATATATATATATATATATATATATATATATATATATACCGATATAAATTTCTGTCTTTTATATATATATATAATATATCATATTGTATATATATATATATATATATATACTATCTATATATATATATATATATATATTATATATAGTATAGATTATTATATATATATAGTTATATATATAATATTATATATTATAATATATATATATTATTATTATATATTATATATATATATATATATATATAGTTCTACCTAATGACAAAAGTAATCCATATCCCTAACCATGAACGCAAAGTCTGGTAATCTGATCCTTTATCCAGATTCTGAGTATTGCTTAAAAGGGCCTGGAATTGCTCGGAAGTATGAAAATTTTTTTTTAATATTGCTATTAATAATTAAATAATTTTTAATAATTTGTGTCTTTGACTTTCTCTATATAAATTATATTATATATTAAAATTTTTTCAGTTTTTATTAATTTTTTATTAATTATAATATTAATTATGATTTTTATTATTATAATTTTTATTAATATTAACTTATATTTATTATTATATTATATTATTATTATTATTATTATATTCATTTATTATTATTATTATTATTTTATTATTATTATTATTATTATTTATCTAAAACTCGTGAACATGAATAATATTTTGTCCATTTTCTTTTTTGTTGGAAAATTTTTTTATATAATTATTATTATTATCATTAATATATTATTATATTATTAATTATTATTATTATTATTATTATTATTATTATTATTAAGAATATTTAATATTAGGAGTAATTGCTTAATAGTGCAATTATTATTATTAAATAATTATTATTATTATTATTATTATTATTATTATTATTATTATTATTATTATTATTATTATTATTATTATTATTATTATTATTATTATTATTGTAATTATTAATTATTATTATTAATCATTATTATTATTATTATTATTATTATTTATTATTAATTATTATTATTATTATTATTATTATTATTATTATTATTATTATTATTATTATTATTATCCCTAACAGCCTTGAAGAAAAACTTAAAAGTTTTTTTAAAATATCTTTTGAAATGTTGATTTAACAATATTTTTCTCTGACAACCGCGGACAATAATCACCTCTAGCAGTCGAATGAAATCGCTTGAGGGTTGGTTGACCAAGAATTTTAAATTGCTTTGTGGTGGGGAGTGGATTGGTAAAAAGTTACTTAACGCCCACACGGAAAGGGGGAGCTCGGATCAAAATTTTTTTTTCACACAGTTAGCCTCTATGATACATAAATGAATGTTTTTTGGGGTCGAAATGAAAAAAAAAAAAAAAAAAAAAAACAACAATCAATATCTCAAAAACTAACAATAGGCTACAAGGAAAAAAAGGATATACTTTTTTGGAATCCTGGGTAAAATTGTTTAAGTAGGGAATGTAATTAAGAATACCCCAAGGGTATAGCGCACCGATGGCAGGAGTCGGGTCTCTCGGCCTTCCGGCGAACTACGGGGTAGGACTATTTCCCCCCTCCGGGAGGGTCTCCGGAAACCCCCGCTCTTTGGTAATTGTTGGGTGTCGCGGGGGTTCCTCGCCCTCCCCTATCGGGGTATGGAAAACCCTGTCCCCCCCTGGGTGTTCCCCGTCGGCCTCGAGCCCCCTACATTGCCCTGTAATACCCTTTTCAATAAATATATATAATTTCGCCCAAAACAGGTTAAAAAAAAAAAAAAAAAAAATTCATTTTTCGACCCTAGAACATCCTATTTATGTATCAATAGATGCTAACCTGTGAAAAAAAAAATTTTGATCCGAGCTCCCGTTCCGTGTGGGCGTTAAGTAACTTTGTCCGGTGATTTTAATATGATATTGGGAGATAGGCTATCTTGTGCACGTACTTTATTTTTATAAACTAACGAAAATGTACGAAAATATTAAATAGTAACCAAAATCGATATTTGTTTCTTTCTCACCAAATTGAAGTTTTATTTCGTATTCCATGTGAATTTGTTACAAGCGGTATTACTGTTGACGGCACATGCAAAACACATGTCGCGTTTGGCAGCATCGAACCTGTACAGGAATTCTGCAAACGATTCAATTGTTTCAACGTTCATTTCAAAGAGATTGTCCGTGCTTTGCTTTTATTGACAATGCTATATGTTAATGTGGTACAGATGTTTTTACCATATCGGGGCAACGAAAAGGTTTAGATAAATAGAGAAAGGCAAAAGTAATAATCTGAAGTAGGGATGAGCCGGATAGTGAATTAGCCGGATAGCCGGATACCGGATATCCGGCTGGAAGTTAAAACCGGATACCGGATATCCGGCCGGATATCCGGCAGTCTGTTATATATATGGGCATATATATATATATACTATATATAATATAATTATATATAATATATATATATATATATATATATATATATATATATATATATATATATTATAGGTATATTTATATATATATATATATAGGGTTGTTGGTATATACGATAAACACCACCGCTACGGGCAGAGCCCTATCTAGGAGGGGTGTACTCCGATTAACGTCCGAGCAGGGACTGAGATAGCATTAGCGCAAAGGATGTAGAGTATTGGCTGTCACTATGTGCTGCGGGCAGTTGCCCAGCCAGTTTGCTGACCTCTGGGACTCTTGCTGGTGTTGGTTCCTCACTTTGTTGTTGTGGCGAGGTCGTTCGTATTGCGTCACTCAGCTAGCCTGTGGGCCACTGCGTGTGGGGGTTTAAATGTAAGATTAAAATATAAAAGTTACTTTAAGGAAAAAAGTATTATTTATAGGTTATATGGTGTTATGTGGATAGTTTATATTGTATGATAGTGTTATTCAGTTGTTATTTTTATATTGGTATATATAAGTGTGTTTTGGTTAGTATTATAAGTATATATTTGAGTGGGTGGTTGGTGATTAGTATTTTTAGTATGGAGTTATTTATAGGTTGTTCATATTGAGTGATATTTAGTAGTATATATATTGTGGGGATATGACAGGTGAAGTATGTTAGGCACGAGGAATAGATACATATAAGAGTGTATGATTATTTTGGTGAGTTGAGGTATAGAGTTTAGTATATATAATGTTATATATTGGTAATATATATATTATATTTTAGTATATATATATTATATATATATATGTATAGCATGTTATATATATATATATAATATATATATAAATTATTATATATATATATATAATATATATATAATATCATATACATATACAATTGATTACTATCATTAATCATTATTACCAATTAGGCTAAACTATATGTTTAAAAAAAAAAAAACAAAAAATACATTTATATGTTGACATATTCTCTACTATTACTTATTTAATATTTAATATTATAATTTATTTATGTCTAGTACACTTTTAAATTAATATTTATTACGCTATACACTAAATTCCATTGTATTTTAAATTATTCACCACTATTTACTTATTATTAAACATTCTTATCATTATCACCACTATAATTTATTATTAATATGGTATAACGGTATACATCACCATGTCATGAAAAAGGTGAATTGTGATTGAAGGGGGCTTCCCAGTACCTTGCCACCAGTGGAAAAGAATTTGAAAAAAATTCCTTTTATGAGACAACGATTGTCTTGGAAAACGCAGCTTCACCTTCTAAACAATCCATTATTTTGAATTTCTTCATTATAATTTTATTTTCTGTATTTAATAATTCCCATATTCCGAAATTGCTAAAAGATTTGATTTAAAATTTTGAAGCTTACTCCGATCCCAGATTAACAAATGTAAATAAAATTTAAATGTTTAAAATTTTACATCTCTAAAAATCCCGAATCGCATTTTTTTTCTTTCAAGTTGTTGCAGCTACCTTTTTGAAAAACAAAAGCTCTCTCTCTCTCTCCTGCTCTCTCTCTCTCTCTCCTCTCTCTCTCTCTCTCTCTCTCTCCCTGCTCTCTTCTCTCTTTCTCTCTCATCTCTTCTCTCTCTCTCTCTTCTCAAAAAATATTGTCTAAACCACTTCTTGCGTAGATTATTCAGACTATTTCATTTCTTCAATTTCTTCAATGAATCACTTCAGACTAATCCATCTTTCCAATCACTCTCTTCTGGCCCTTCTGTTTTCTGCTTCTCCTCTGGTTTCCACTGCGTCCACACTTGACAACGGTCGAATCATATTATATATATATATATATATATATAATATATATAATATATATATATATATATATATATATATATATTATAATATATATATATATATATATATATATATATATAAATATTTATATAGTATATATATATATACTATTATATTTATAGGCCCTCCCGAAGCATTCAATGCATGTAACTAAAAACTATAAAACTACAGGAAAATAAATAACAATTTTTTGATTTCAGCAAGCAATTATCATCAAAGAAAACTTTAAAAAAAATTATTTTATTCAAATATTTATTAATAACACCTAAATATTAGTAAAATCTTAGGGCTGGCAGCGTACGTTCTCAATAACCTTCCATTTCTGCAGCAGTAAACGAGAGCAAGAGTTTGCCAAATATTGTTTTTTTTTACTATGCCCTCTTGGAGAAAATATTATTTTTCTTTTTATTTCCTTTTAGGGGTTCGAGCCGACGGAGGGACCCCCAGAGGGGGCGACGAAGTCCCCCGGTCGTCCCCCGGTAGGCCGAAACCCGACTCTGTCCATCTTTGTAGTTTACCCTTGGGATATCTTTTTAGTTAACAAAAAAAATCGCCATTTGGCAACCTTAATGTTCACTCGTAGCGATGGAGCTACTTCGTTCTTCTCAAAAAATGAACATTATCCATACAGATTTTCCAACATTTTTAACAATTTAAATTTTTCAAAAGCGTATATTTTTTTTTTTTTAATTTCATGGATAAAATGTCTCTGATCTATAAAACTTTTATTTATTTTTCCTGTAATGTTATAGTTTTTTTTTTGTTACATGCATGTTGCCTTTCGGGAGGCTGGCCATATATATATATATATATATATATATATTATATATATTATAATATATATATATATATATATATATTAATATATATTATATAATATATTATTTCCTATATATTTTAAATATCTATATTTATATATATTATATAT